>VZTJ01003848.1:764362-826366 GCA_013397795.1 Orthonyx spaldingii
TTTTTTTTTTGTAGCAGACTCGTTCTTTCCTCAACACTGAGATTAAGTGGAAGAAAAAAAATCCTTGACAATGTTTCTTGTGTTTAATTGTGCCTTGAAATGGTTTGTAAATGGAGGTAGCTCTGTTAACCACAGATTTGGTGTGAGATGGTTAAGGACTGAACCAATTGTTTCTATTGATTTATATTTTCACATCTGTAACTTCTGGAGAATGATGATTAATTTCAGCTATGGCATTTATCAACTCAGATTGTACAGAAATTTAAGGAATGAAAAAGCTAACCTGTCTTTACTAGAAATGTCTCAGTGATATTAGGACAGATGTTCCTCAGTCTTCCTTCTCTCCAGGATGCACTTCAGTGGGTTTATTTATATATATATATATATATATATATATATATACATACATACATATATATATACATAATAAAGAACATTTATGGGTAATTAATGAGACACTAAGCAACTAAGCTGTGGTGAAGCTAAGATTTTCTTCTTGGCTTCTCTGGGGCAAAAATTGTATATTGAGTTTTCCTAGTGCATTCTCCTGTGGGATTATTGGAAAGGTTTTAGTGTTCCCGCTGAAAATGATTTGGTACTTCAAAATAGATGAGTCACAAGTTTTCTAAATCAGGCCTAAATGCACCAGTGTGCCAGGTGAGACCTCATAAAGCCCCATCAAGGTAAATTTCTGGGAGAAATCTTCAGCAGGAACAGACCTTCCCATCACTTAGCAGGTGTGAAAGACCAAAACAAAGTGCCACATTTTGAACTTTTCTGGCACCTTTTTCAAAGAAAGGTGAAGGTCCCAAGAATCCTCTGAATATAGGTAATCTACCTGAGGATAGAGGCTTCTCATTCCCAGCTATGAAAACAGTTGTATCTCTTGTTTTCAGATTAGTTTGGATGGGGTTCATTGGTTTAGTCATGGCATGTTCCTATGAGCGAAGATAATCAGCACTAAAGAACAGGGCAAACTGGGTGTAGAAGTGCAATTTCACCACACGTGCAGCAATCCAGGCACAAGCACACAAACACACATTTGTAGAAATTAATATGTATTAATATGGCAAAGTAAAACAATGTGCAGAAGAAGGTCATTAAATTCTACTCAAAGGATCTGTTCTTTCTTGCCCTTTATATTGCCTCTAGCAGTTACTTGGCTGCCTTTATAAACAATTAATCTCTGACCTGATAGCTTTGAGTACAGCAAACTGGAGAAAACTATTCAAATGGAGTGAAGATAGCTATAAAGTTTCCCTCCTGAGCCCCCCATCTGACCTAGGAAGGCTCCATCTTGTTTTCTGCTTGAAAATGCTCTGGGGTCTCATCAGACATTTTCACAGTCCCCACATCTCATGGGATTGGAAACTGGCCTGCAATGTCTCTCCTTTTCTCTATTGCCCTATTTGTCATATCTTAAATACCTTGACGCTATTGTCATGTATTCACCCCTTAAACAAAGACAGTGTTGTGGAAATAGTGTGGGGATGAATACTGGCAAGATGCACATGCTGCTTTTTAGGAATGTTGGTTTTGCCGAGAAGAGGAAATCCCCCAGTGTGTGTCATAAGGAAACCTCCTGAGATATGGACCTTTCTTTCTTGTCTCACTCCTCTGGAAAGGTCCCACCAAGCACCTCACATGGGAAATTGAGGCACTGCCACTCTGCCAGAAACCAGCACTTCCCCTCCTTCAGGCAACTGTTTTATACTGGAAAAACAATTGCAGTGAAGGCTAAAGGTGCTCATGTACCATGGTGACAGGAACACTCAAGAGAGGAAAAACCAACAGGCAACAGGGCAGCTTTCTTGCAAAGACTTTTGGATTCTACACAAGCTGTGAGCATGAATCTGCTCTTCCCTCCGTGTGCTGTGCTAATGTCCACATTGCTCACGTGCAAGCTGGAGAGCTGAGGAGCTGTGCCCACCTGCACCATTTAGTGCCCACTAACAGAGTCACTGGAGAGAGCCTGGGCTGCCTTACTCCAGAGAATGGTGTAGATACAGCAGGGATGAGTCTGGATCCAGCCTGCCTGCACAGCGGCCATGGCAAAGGAAGCTGCTTCCCATGGTTTCTTTCCCTAACTCCTCTCAGGGCACTTAAGGCAAGAAAAGTTTGCCGATTTGTCTGCTTTGGAGTCAGCAATTTCACTTGCATGACAGTCCAGTTCAGTGAACAAATGAAATGGTTTATTTATAAGCTTGCTTCTCACCAGGGAGCCAATTTATGCTTAAAATTAGCTAATTGTCCCTTTGATGGATTTCCACTTGAAGTAAATAGAGGTCATTAAGTTTCTCTGTTAGGCTGCATTCAGAAAATAGCTATCTGACAAGAGGTTGACCTTACTGAGAAATTCCAGGTAAAGTCAACTATTTGGAACTGCTATTTAGCGTTACACGTTAGCAAAGTGCCTAGGGAGGAAGAGGATGTCATTACCCTGGCAGTCTCCTCGTACCCTGTGCCTTTTATGACTGGAGGTACAAGTTAGAACAACTTGAGGTACCCTTATAAACAGGTCACTTTTTGGGGTATAGAAAGATTTTAATTTCCCTACTTGGGAACACTAGTAGGCCATTAATGACTTTTCTTATCAGACTTCCCAAAAGACCATTGACTTCTCTTGAGAAGAAGCAGAAGTGCTAATAAAACATTAGGCATTCTCCCAAAGTCAAACAGTTGGCTCAATCTGTACTTTCCAAACTCCGCCAAGCCCATTAACATGTCTCCTCTGTCTACTAAGATATGGTACACCTGCATTTCAAGCTCCAAATGTACAAGGAAACGTTTAAAATATAGCTTATTGAAACCCAAGATATCAGAATATTATAATCTACTGTTATCTATGATTTTTCACTACAGTACATGCTCAGCACAGGGGATGTACAATGCAAAGGAGCACTCACTGAGGTATAATTTAAAAAGCAATGCATCATGTTGTAGGGAAGTGCTGTGGCAATGGGAATTTGGTCCAGTATGATTCAACATTTTTATTAATGACCTTGAAGAAGGAGCATACACTACATTTGTTAAATCTGAAGATACTACTAAATTAGGAGGTGTTGCAGGCTGTGGGGAGGATGGGAAAGTAACAGAGAAGGAACCACACTTGTCAGATATCTGGGCTGGGAATACTTAGCTGAAATCCCTCCTGGACACAAGACAAGTCAAAAATTAAAGAAAAACCCTTCAATCTGTATTTAGCAGAAGGAAAATGCTGAAGAGCTAGAGTATGAGAGGAGATGATTATTGGTTAGATAAAAATATGTGAATCTGATATAGGTCAGTGAAATATGAAATCCCAGCAATGACAGGGGCTCTCTGTGACCATTGTCTTTTTGTCAGAGACTAAGAAATACTTCCTACATGACACTGGTGAAACATTTCTGAGAAGGATCTTATGAAAAAAATGTAGTCGTCCATGTAGTCTAAAATCCTGTCTTCAGAAGGCACTAATCCTAGATAAATGAGGTTATGGTGTAAGGAATTCTGGAGCAAAGAGTTGTTGAAGTGATGAAGACATGGCATGCCCAGAAATGCAGAAAAAGTCTTATATAAAATCTATCAGGGACTGGGAAGCCCTCAGTTAGTCCCAGTGAGACTGTCAAGTTGGAGCACTGCTGTAGGAAGCTGCAATCCTGCTAGAACCAGAGTCAGTCTCTCGATGTGGCTCCACACTTGGGCACAGGGCCTGGAGCTCTACCACATCAGAAATGTCCTGCCCACAGAGAGAATTCCCTACCCAGCTCTACTCATTAGGGGTGCTTCAGTGTCCTGAAGACTGATGGCTTACATCCATTCCAAAATTCCTTAGGTAAAATATTAGTCACTTGGAAATTATCAGTAAACTCCCACTGAGTTCGATGGAAATTCTTCCAGTGGATATGTATTAGATGGCAAAGTCTGTGGGGGAATGGAAATGCCTGCATAGCAGCCTGCTTAGGTTCTTCCTCTTATAAATCTGCTATCTCCCTTTTGTTACTCCTGTAACAATTTACTCTCCCCAAAGGTAATGTCTAAAAGACACCAGCTATCCATGAAGAATTATAAACTAATTAATCAGGAAACTGGCCATGGGAATCTTTCATAGAACTCTCTGAATATTTTGAAATCTCAGTGCAAAAACAGCTTTGTGGAGAATAAAACAAAAGCATAGGGGATTAAAGCTTATTGTTTGATTGCCTTTGTTTTAAAATACACAAACAGAATTGTCAAAGTTATATAAAACAGAACAAACCCATTGAGTAGACGTGTGGTTCTTCTCTCCCATCCTTTGATTTAACTACTACTGGGAAATACAGTAGCCAAATGTTGTTTTTCCTACACCAAGGAGAAAGGCACAGGGATAAGATAAGCAATTTCCTCTGAACACTTAGTTTTAGGATGCTGTGTTTTCCCGAATGCATAATTTTCTATGTTCCACACCAGTTGAAAGGGATTACAAAGCTGCAAAGAAGGGAACAAGTTTCCTGTTAAGTTTCTGTGCTGCAGAAGGTTGTGCCACAAGAAAAGGACAGCAGTCCTGGGACAGCCTTCTGACACTGGCACTGACTGAAAAAGTAGCTTTCTGTGCATTTTACAGCCACACTGAACTCACATATCCAAAATCTTCTTCTCTCCTTGATTTTTTTTTCCTTTTCATTATTTTTCTAAAAACTTTGACATGCTAGAAATTTGTTAGAGTAATAAGGCTGTAAAACTGACCAGACCCTTCAGTGAAGATAATCCATTCCTACATAGTTTTCTTCAGTCTTGTTATCTCTGCTTTTCTGATGCTACTTCATCATATGTGTGGAAACTGCATGAAAATAAACACTGCTTATGAAGTGTATCCTCTATAGAGATTTTATGCAGCACATTTAAACAATAATTATTATTTGATTTGCATCAGGCAATGATTACTTGTGGCAACATTCCAGGTTCTAAATTGGCCAATTGTGATTTCTCCCATTACAGGAGGATGAACTGATTACAAATCTAATTGTGTGGAGCTTAGATGGAACTGTTCTGATCCATTCTAGAACCAATGTAAAGTGAAAGACATCAGCTTAGTTTCATCTTATTCTGCTCTTATACTTAATATTATAATTTATTTTAAAATAGAGAATAAATATTTTTAACTTTGTTTTAAATGCAGACAATTTTCATTCAGTATTATTATGTTGAAAATCAATATATGCACAGAAAATGTTTCTTCAAACCAAATTATTACAAAATTGTTAACACAGGTCGCTACCACAAAACAGCAGACTTGAGATTTAGGAATTATTTCTAGGATTTTTTTCTATTTACGACATTTAAAATTTTTGCTAAGTGAGACATAAACTAAAATATGTCTTGGTTTCCTCATTCATGGAGCTGAGATAATTATCGTTTCTTTCCTTATAGATGTGGTAGGAATTTACTTTTATGAATATTTTAATGTGCAGCGGGCTATTAATTATTTCTGCATGCAGATTGAAGTCTTGGACTCCTATTTTCTGTCTGATTTTGTTAATGTAGAACTTTGCATTTTTCTCTAACACTAACAGGACTCTGCAGAGAAAGGGATTGGACTCCAATGTATTCTGGTGAAGAGTTAGACCTCGATTAACTCACTCTGAAAGAGGGAAGGTGAACTTACAGCTTGCAAGTCGTGGTGCTCTCTGGAGGAAACCCAAGTTGATGGACTGTAGAGTCCTCTGAAATGGGGCACTCTCAGTCTCACGTGTTGAAATTACTGCACCTTCCCACTGAATATTCAAAAACTCATTGGATATTTAAGAAAACATTCCCCCAGGTGTCTCTCCTCTTGACACCCTAACTTTTCTGAATCTTCTTTGTCACCAGCTTTTCTGGGTGTTGAATGGGTGAGCACAGGCAGCTGCTGCAATTTTCTGGACTCCATCCCAAGGCAGAACACCCCTTATCTAATCCTTGAGACCCCTAGGGACACATCTCTTTTACAATACTTAGAACAAATGGCTACTTTTAACTGTTATTATGGAAAATAACATTATACGCAGTGGTTGTTGAAACTGTTTTTACTCTGAAAAGTCAGATTATGATGCATTTCCTTCAAGTTTTCTTCTGTTTATTTTGGAAAATAATGTTGTTCCATTGATTTTTATCACACTATGCTAATTTTCATCTTCTCAGGTTGATTAGCAGATTGAGGTTTTGTGGAAACAGTGAGAGATGAAAACTGCAGCTAAAGAGAAGCAGCAGGCTAACTGCATAAGAACGCTGGCAGGTAGAAAACAATAAAAACCTATATTCCTGTGAAGTGTGAGTCTGCTTAGTAGCTAAGAATAGATCATTTTTCTAAATATTTTACTGTTATTATGTCTTTAATTCTATAAACAAACAAACAAACAAAAAATAGCCGGCTGTTTTATTGAAGCAACAGCAACAACAAAACGTCAAGAAGGTATTAGATATTTCTAATTTTCTCCTTATGGGAGTGTAAGAGTCCAGCAGCTGCTGCAAATGGCAGTAAAGTCACCATTTCAAAGAACTTATTGAGCAGTAACTGTTAAAAAATCCAGGTTGCCACTAAATCACAGTTCTTCGCTTGGTTCCCACACTACTGCAATGCCCTAAGCTATACACAGCTGCCACACATCTCCCCAGAGGTGGCTGCATTTCAGTGGCATGCAAAAGAACACCCAAATTACATCAACAGGCAGATTAATACACTCTCCAATTTTACATGACAAGCAATAAACAAATGCAAACCATCATTTTATTCAATAGGTGACAGAATTCCTTCTTGGACAATAGAAGCTAGTGTCCCAGCATATTGCTAGGAAATACTGAATGGCTGCAAATATTTGGCCACCTCTCCAGTCTCACTGCACTGTGTGTGGTCACTTCGAATTATTTTTGATGCAGTGTTGTAATACTGCAGAATCAGCGTGGTAACATTTTATAATAATTTTATTTTGATTCCCACAGACGTAAATAGTCATGAGATAGGAAATGAAATGTTGAATGGAGTTCAATCTCATTGAAAACCCCAAAATATCAAATGTGAATGCAGGGCAAAAGTCTATGAGGTCTATTTGTACTGGAAAGGAGTATTACGTATATTAGAAATATGGTAAGTTCAAAGGTATGTAAGAAATAGTGTGAGAAGTGACTTTTATGAATATCAGTGAAGGATTTTTCTGATGTATACATCCTCTAAACACAAAAAACTCAATATATAAAAATATAGATTAATAAATGTACAAAAAGCCAATAACTCGTGTTGCCATAATAAAATAATTTTGCTGTAATTAATTATCAAATTCTTTTTCTATGCCTGGAAAAGCAACAATAACCAGCACTTGTCTTTCCTGCAGGCACAATTTTCCCATGAAGTAGTAATATGGAAGTGTTTGTGATAAATCAGAGTCCCAATGACACAAATGGAAAAGAGTTCCTAAAGGCACAGGTAAGAGGCCAAAGGCAGCCGAAGAAAACATGAAAACCAAGTTTTTGTCCATCTCAGCAGAATTAAAAAGTACCCTTAAATATCTCCATTATTACAAAGTGCCAATGTACTTAACAAATCCCATAACTGCTCTAGAAATGAGTAAGAACTTATTTATACAAGACATTTCACAAAGCCCCACAATGCCCTCAAAAATAATATCACAGCAACCCTGGTATCATCCCTCCTGTTTTTTTATGCAGGTTTTATTAACTCTATATTAGATTATTAGAGATCCAGTCTGTAGGTCAATTTTTCAAAAGGAGGTGGTGTTTAACCTCACAATTTACTTCTTCTAGAAACCTAAAACCCCCTACATTAGCAACTAGTTCACTATCATTCAAAAAAAACCCACTCCTCTAGCTTCTCTTAGAGCAGAGATTCAGGCTCTAAACTACTGCTGCAAGCTCGGTAAGAGTGATTTATTTGAGCTGCTGCCATTGAGAACATATTCTTTTAAGAGTTCTGTCTGTTAAAATTGTTTATATGATCTCAGTTTGTCATTTTTAGAGATTTTTATGTTTTTGCATCTGTACATTTGAAGTGAATATCTGGAAGAACCTGCCTCCCCTTGAAATGCACTTAGTGACTTGAGCTGTAATAAAGCAACTTTCCTTGCTCTGTTTTGACAATTTTGGCAGCCAAAAAACAAGAGCAGTTTAATGTTGATTGCACAGTCAAGGCCATGTACTCACCAAAACCCTCTTTTTTTCCAGACTCTCTTCTTTTATTTGCAATATGGGGTGAAGAAGCATTGTCTCCAAAGTTAATCTGAGTTTACAAGCTTCCTTCATATTTTATATGTGCCTGAAACTCATACAGGCACAAAGCAGCTGCTTTCTGCTTACAGTGCCAATTCATGAATGTCTTCCCCCAGTCACTGAGCAGGAGTAACATGACTGTGCCTGGAAAACCGTAGAACTGCAGCAAAACTCCTCAATTTGTACACAAGCTTTCTTTGAAGCCAGATGGGTGAGAAAAAGGTGCAGAGGGTTTTGAAGTGCTAGTCACAGAAAACTGTGCAATCAAGATCTGTCGCTGTTGAGCCGATGTCGAAACAAGAGGCACACGAGAGCGATTGCCAAGAAAGGGGAATTATTTATTTAAATGCAGCTTTTATATACAAAATGAACGCTCACTAGGATTGGCCACAGTCCTCCGCCCCTGGGCTGGTTGGCCACAGACATTCCCGCCTGTTCCCGAGAAGCTCTGAACATCTTATCTTTGTTTACCATAAACAGATAGATTGTCTCTCTCACAAGAAAGAGGTTTCTGTGCTGTCACAAAGATCCACCCTCTTTAGTCACACATTGGGTGTTCACATTTTACAGTGTTAATTCCAGACCAGGCTTCCAACCATGAAAATGATGTGTTCATTTTTCCTTAGATGGTTGGAGTAGGTCGTGAATGTGCCTTTAGAGGCTGTGGCCAGGAATGGTTACTCTTATGGATATAATAAAAATGCTAATAAGATTGGAAAAATAAAAGGGAGATATGAATCATAAGGAGGACAATTGGTGAATTTGAAAAGGCAGAAATATTATTAGCCAAAAAAGTTCAGAATTTTAAAACCAATGACTAATCACTTGCAAGGTCCTGGTTAACCCTGGCATTTAAATAGAGTTTTATGTTGCCTGTGTCATCAGTAACTCAATATGCTCACACAGCCATGACACTTTCATGTGTTTTTCTGTATTTGACTGTCCCAGTCTGCTTCAACCACACACTGGAAAATGTACAAGAAAATGTGGCATTGCACCATTATTTCTCATTTGTATCACCAGACCACATTAAGACAGCTCAAATCAATTCACAATTCCAGATGTTGCAGTTACAAATAACTTGAAGGGAGAGCAGGTGAAAGGAGTAAAAGCATGTGCAAGATAAATGTAAGAGAATTCTATATGGAAAACCTTAAACAACAACTTCTGAAGAGAAAAGGCATTTGAATGGTTTGACAATGTATAGTTTTGAGCAGTTTCATTTCTTATTACTCATTTTTCAGAAACCCTCTTTTGTCCAGGCCCATGGCTTGTGTACATATTCCTACTGCATGTGCACACTTCCACAAATACACATGGAAATTTAAATTTATAAAGAAAGAATATATTAGGATCTTCTTTAATTGTAAAAGTCTTTGTGTCTTGGATTTATGTCCTTTTGTGATTGAACTTTGTGATCTGACGCTCTTCAGCCTAATATTTTTCACTGCCCTTTTGACAGCTCCTGCTTGCTGCTTACAAAAAACGTGCTTATTTAAATTATCTGAACCAGAATGAACCAGGCTAGGAAAACCTGTTTTAAACAACTTCATCTAACTGAACTCTTTTGCAGCTGAGTTAGGTTAGGGCGCATTCAGAGGAGCAAATTGGCTGGCAGACCTGCTGTAGTCTCTTGCAGACGTGTGAATGAGCTGCAGGGTGCAGAAGGCAAGGTCTTCTGCTTGCCTGGAATCTGGAGTGTCTGGACAGTTCTCAGCCTAAGCCAAAACTCGTCTGTACTTAAGCCATCTTCTCTAGCACCTTGTCAGTTGGTAGAGGCCCTGAATCTGAACCAAAAAAATGCTTAGGTCAAAAACTCTTTTCACATATCCGCACCCTACAGCTCTCTTCATGGCCTAGTCTATGATTTCTGTCCTCAAATACTGCCAGACATACACATTTTGTGGTTTTTTTTAACGTGCAGATTTCTCATCACACTCAATTTCCCCAAGACCCTTCTCACACATAGCAAATACTGAGTCCTACAGGCAGTCCTTCAAAGGTGAAGGCCATTGCTCTTGCAGTGGTGGGCAGCAAGGCAGGATCTTCCTCCTCCCCCTCTCTTAGAAGAGGTGTTGTTCATATCTTCTTGTTCCATGCTGTGAGGGAAAGTGATTAACTGGGTCCATGGTCTGGCAAAAACTGAGCCCAGGGGCTGGAACCATCTCCCCAGTGGTGGGAAGGAAATTCTTCTTGTCTTGGGGATATATAAAGTGAGGAACATCTTAAAATTTTAGGTTATTCTGACTTTCTATGCATATTGCTACAGCACTTATTACTACAGCTGCCAGGATTTGTATAGACATTCTCTTCGTGTAGAAATCTCACTGCTCTGGTGATGGTGAAGGTGCTGAGGCTGAGATCTGCACATTCATCAGATGCCAGAGCAGAAGCAGTGCTCTAGGCCCACTGCAAGGCAACTATAGCAAGCTAGAAGTTTCTAGCTCAGAGCAAAGTTTGGTGACTCTCTGAATGTCTCACTGGCAGGAGAGAAGTCATTTCTCCAGCTTCAGCAGCATGATGAGCGTGTGGTGGCTGGGGTAAGGAGGTGGCTGGGGTAAGGAGGTGGCTGGAGGTGAGCTGCCAGGAAGGTGTGCAGCAGAGGGCAGCAGCTCACAAACACACACACACCTGCACCCACAGCTGCCACACTCAACACACACCCCTCGACAGCACCTCTTCCCATCAAACACGCACTGGCAAGTTTTGGATCTCTGCAGGTAAGTGAATCACTTTCAGTCTGAACGTGTGAGCTCATAAAAATAAGTTTCTCATACCGGGTGGAGGGTAAGGGCTGTTTGCTGTACTTTGCTTCTGCTGAAGCAACCCTCATCCACAGTGACAAATCATAGATGTGCTCAAGAATTCAGAGCTGGCTTTAGGGCAATAAAGGATACACTTTTACAAAAGGAGCAGGGGTATTTATTCTGAGAGCTCTCCAGGCATACCTTGGTGAGCTTTTAAACAACCAACTCTAACAAGACCAAGAGATCAGAAAATGTTTTGTAGACCAGAAAATTGATCATGATGCTTGACTCACTAGTCAGTTCATTTGTCTTCCTATTTGGTGGATTTTCTCAGTCTGCCTTTCTGAGTCTGCCCTAATAACCACAACAACACACTGCATTTGAGGAGTGAGACATCACTTTAGGTATGAGTCAGGTTCTCTTTGTATAGGAAATTATAAATACCATTTCTTTCTATGAAATAAAGACAGACGTGTAGGGAAAAAAAGAAAAAAACCCTGCATGCATTGTGGGCCATTTCACCAATTCTGAGGTTTTGAAAAAGTTTGTGAGAGCCTTCCTCCCTAGAGTGTTCTTGAAGCATATTCTCCTATGTCAATAAAGGGTGCTGTTGTCTTTGATGAGAATGATTCAATTGTTTGAAATATGTGTAAGAAAAATGGTTCTGAGCCTAAGAGTGCAAGTCAGGCTCAGACATAAAGTTCCTTCAAACTGGTGCTGGTTGCCTTTAGTCTCTCTACTGCTTGATAACAGAGGTTGCAGCCAGCTGGAATTAAGTCAATGCATATAACTTTTTCCTTAATCTGCAAATGATTTGGATCCAACATTTCAGCCTGTATCTGTCTGATAAAAAAAAAAAATTATTTAGTGCATTTAGAATTGCTACAGTGTGTTCTGGAACTCAAGAAAAATTCTCTTGCTCAAACTGATGAAAGAAATCTCTGAACGGTTAAAGGAAAACAGTCTGTTCATAGAGAAATTATTTCTAAATATCTAGTGATAAGTGACTAATTTATATATTTCCTTCAAATTGTTTCATCAGCAACATTACTATCCAGCTCACTGTCTTATCCTTTTCCACTTGTATGGAATTGTTGGTCTCCACGTTACTTCTCAGAAATTAGATTTTTCAGGATACTTGCATTTAACAAAATTAATTAATTTTTAAATTATGTAATTTTAAGAACAGATTCCAAATATAGAAGAGCTAAAAACGCTTTTAATTTCTATGGTACCAGAAACTCTTTAAAATATCCTTGCATTGTTACAGGAAAAATCTTTAAAATGACAATCAATTCAGTCTAACAAAACAGAAGACAAAACAGTAATTTTTTAGTATTATAAGACATAATTTAGTAATATAATCTTTTGATTTGAAGCCTGTACCAGGATCCTTGATTCAGAATGGAGTGCTTATTTCTGCAGTGGAGCCATTCACAGTTTAAGAATCTGGCAAGCAAAAGCTACATGGGAAAGAAGTGAGTTACTGCTGGCTCTGACTCAAATCATTTTCATGGACACCCAGGCAGGATAACAATAAATGGTTGCAATTCAATCAGGAAGTGACAAACAGCAACAAAAACTGAATCCAAGTTTTCTGTGGGAATTTCCCACTGAATTCTCAGACACAACTCTGTCAACTTTCGCACTGAAAGTCTGGCACTGCATTGATAGTGCATTGACATTCATTCCAGTTTCCTCATCTCCTTCGCATCATTCTTCTGTGTGGGGAGACTCCTGTAGAGTTCTAAATCATTAGCAGGATGTCAGCTACATGCAAACCTGGCAGAGTGAGCAGTCCAAAAAAGGACAAAGGATTTATCCATAACCTTCTGCTCTTTCTGGCTGTATCAGTTACTATCATCAAAACTTTTTCCCACTGAGACTTTGAAACATCTTTTAGAAAAAGTTATTCTGCCACTCATGCACCGGTACTTTCTAAGATTTGTCTCTACCGATGCTTTCTGTTTTCTAACTGTCACGAACTGCAAGAATTCATTCAGATCCCATCCACACTTTTTTTTAGCACACTGATATCACATCAATTGACCAGGGTACACTGTGTTTACAGAACCTGGAGGGATCTTGATTGAACCTGGTATAACAGACATCAGAGTTTAGCCTGATACATAAGACCAGTAAGTTGAGGCCATAAAAATTTCTTAATTCAGAATAAAGTTGTATCCTTTGGACTGGCTCACTACAATGAGTAAAATTTCTTTTGTTTCATAGAATCATAGAATCGTTTGCGTTGGGCAGGACCTTAAAGATCCTTTAGTACCATCCCTCCTGCCATGGGCAGGGACACTTTCCACTAGACCAGGTTGCTCAAAGCCCCATCCAACCCAGTCTTGAACAATTCCAGAAATGGGGCACCCACGGCTTCTCTTGAACAATTCCAGAAATGGGGCACCCACGGCTTCTCTGGGCAACCTGTTCCATTGCTTCACCACCCTCACAGGGAAGAATTTCCTTTAAACTTATCTTCCTTCAGCTGAAGGCCATTCTCGCTTGTCCTATCACTCTATGTCCTTGTAAAAAATCTCTCTCCAGCTCTCTTGTAGCCTCCTTCAGGTACTGGAAGAAATAGTCCTAACTATTGTTTGAAAGGCATTATTTATTTGACAAAACCAGTGGCCTGATTGCTAGTAAAGCATTTGTTCCTTATAGCTCATGCATCAAATATGATCTTGATTGAAGTGGGTTCATGCCTGTTGAACTCCTGGAATTTATACTGGTTTTATGATTTTATGCCCATTGCACAGGACAGATGCCTCTTCCATCAAAACATTAAATCTGGTGCAGACAGAATAGCTCGAGGAGCTGTGAACAAGCAGAATGAGTTTATAGGTACATTGAGTTTTATTATATACCTATAGGACTTTTGACTTGGCAGTAGTGGAACCTGGTTATACCGCAGAAAGCCAAGAAAGCAAATCTTCAACCAACAACAACCCTTCACACATGCTTTGATCATCTTTTTAATAACACTCACCCCCTGAGATACCTTGGCAGTTCAGAGTTATTTTAAATAACAGGATTCTTTTCAAATCATGATTTCATGAAATTGTAACTGTCATTGCAGTAGGTCAGAGCACTATTGTGGACTCACTGCCACCAAACTATGTCTCCAAAAGGACAGTCAATATGGTAGACAAAAGACAAAAAAGAAAAGGATAAAAAGGTGTCAGTAAAGAAAGAGGTTTCCAATATCTTTTTTTGGAGTAGTAGTAGAGTAAGATACATAAATAAGTCCTCCTGGCAGTTCTTTCTAACCCTGAAGCACCTAACAACTTCAAATACATTAAAGGATGAGAGGTCATGAAAATAGATAATTCACTTCAGATTTTCCTTCTTCACCAAAGTTCATAAAAATAAGTTAGGAATTATTCTCCACAGCGAATTTCTTCTATCTTATGTTTTGTCTTCCTGTTTCCTTGTTTAACCTTAAAGTTTTATCTTAATATTCATATTAATTAAAACAAATAATGTCCTACACCTCTACTACACCCCATATGGTAAATGGGGAGGCTTTGATTCATAAGTCTCACCACTCTTCCCCTTTGGAAAAGTTGAACAGGTTGGCTTGGTCCATCACGTGAACAGCCCTTGTCCTGTCCCATCCTGCACTGTCCCATCCCATTCACAGGCTGGGCCCAGGCACTGTCTGGCAGATTTTTGGTTGGCCCATGCCAACACTTCCAGGAAAAGGGATCAGCTTCTCTGGCTTCCCTGATCATTAATCCATGGGCATGAGAGTGCCCTGGGCCAGTTTAGTGCAGAAGCAGAACATTTCCAGCTCTCAAGCTTCCCCAGAAATGCACATTTTTTATTTATTGAGATCTGATTCTCATGCAAGTTAAAGGAGAACCACAGCCAAACATTTCAGAAATGTTTATAACTCTCATAAAGACAATTAATAGCAGACATCTGAGTATGAACAGACAGAGCATTGGTTATAATACAAGCTAATAAAAAATACCCCATATATCACATGAAAACAAAGAGTGAATAAAGCCCCAAATCATGCCCAGTGAAAAACATCACATCAAGAGTAGAACAAAAGTATTGATGGCAAGAAAATGAGAAAAATAAGTACCAAGTTAAGCCATAGCCCAAAGGTTTTAATTTCATGCTTTGAAAGACTCTTGCCTCTCTCTTTCCAATTGTTACTTCAGGTTACAATATCCAATCATAAATTAACACTGCCCTTGTCACTCAATAGCTACACTGGATGAATTAAATGTAGGAAGGAATGCCAATCCTTGGCAAAAGCTGAAGTCCAATTTAGAGTTCAACAACAAAAAAAATGTTGTGAATTAGGCTAATGAAGAAAATACAGTTGAGAATGCCTTTGGATAATCACACAGAAATTAATAAAAAATAAATTAACCAGGAGAGCATTCATAGCATGTGTACAATTTTACCCACTATAAAAACACCACCAGAATGGTCATTTCAAAACCAGTGTGGTGTTCTGCTTTATCCACTCTCCTGACCAACCGTAAGAGTAGCCATGAACCATCACTTCCAAATGACATAAAAAATCATTGCCTTGAGCAATCGGGGAGTGGGGGCTCTGAATGAATGAAGCCAGCCAACGAGTTGTATTTACCTCCACCGACTCCCATCACTGTTTCTGGCACCTGGTATTCTCCAGACACCATGCAGGATGCCATCACTGGGAAGTGATCTATGTGAATGTTATGCCTTCACTTCCATGAATTATGTGAAGCTTGTGTGTTCATCCCACTTCCAAACCTGTCATGAAAACAGTGAGTGAACAAGGAAGGGTATGAATCTATGTGTTGGTTAGCTTGGAGTGCACAGTGTTCATGTCTGTACTCTCTGGATCATCTAGCCTGAGGAAAAATGTCTGTAGATATGCAATTTTTTCTTCCCTCCAGGATACTGTTGCAGTCAGAATGTTAGTAGTGTAGGAGAGTTTTGGATAAGCTCCTCTCACCAGCATGAAGTAATTATACACTCATACACTGGAAGGTTCAGAAACCAGTGAGAGGAACAACAAAATCATAAAATGCTAGGCTGAGGATCCAACCATGTCACCTTTAAGCACTCTCTTCGTAATCTAGGAGCAGTCACTTGTTGCTAAATGAAAGAGCCTAAATCAGTCAGAAATGGCCTTGTGTCTTTTGGTAAAACCCAGTGTCAGTACACCAGGATCTTCTTCTTTTTGTTTGCTGACTGAAGTGTTCAGTAACTGGCAGTGGAAAAGAGGTATTGAAATATAATGAAATGATCTATTAATATTATACTGCAATCACTAGAGGCAGACAGCTCCAAATGATGAATCATTTGAAGATCCTGGGTTCAGAGAACCTCAGCAGCTTGATAAATGCAAAATGTGATCCCAAATACATCTTATATCCAATATACAGTTTTTTAAATTTTTAATTGTAGCTTTGACCAAACAACCAGGAAAGTCTAAAGAAAATCCATAACTTGGATCAAGAGAAGAAATATTTTTCTTTGTTTTGGGTTTTTTTTTCCTCAGCTAAAATAATTACAGTGACAGTCAGCATGCTGCCAGTAAGACTGCCACTGGGATAAATGGATCATTCCTTGTCTGTATTGCTTTGCTTCGGCATAGTAGGAGTATTTCATCTGCTTCCAGAATTATTTCAGACAGGGAGCTATGATCACCCAAAAAAAGTTTGACTTGAAAGTAGAGCACAAAGCATTTAATGAAGATTTCCGTGTTTTATCTGACAAGTAATCATGTGGCCGATCAGGCAGTGTTGGAGGTTCTTCAGTCTATGACATAGAGTTAGAAATATACAGGTAATTTCACTAAAATGTTATTTTCACTAAAAGTTTTTCTTCTGCAAAGATTTGACATACTTCAACCAGTTGGTTTTACATCAGGCCTGTGAACAGCTAATTATAAGATCAGTTTTACAGATGGGAAACAGATATCCACAGTCTAAGGGATCTGCCAGAAGTCACAGAATGCTTGACCCACATCCTCATGAAGCTGGTGGTAGTCTCCACATTCATTCTGTAGTTATGCTTAACCCCATGGGGAGCCGTGACTAGAGCTCGGTTAATTGCAGGGTCCTAGTACGAGCGTGTAACTATTGCCATTACAGGAAACCCAGGTCATTTGTTACACCACTGGAGCATCCAACTGATCCTGCCATTAATCACTATGACATCACAGGACAGCTACCATATGGTGCAAAATAATCCGCTCCCTTGCTACAGAAATTAGATATCTTTAAAGACAAAATCATCTCTATACCATTTGGAAAGTACATTAGGCTTTTTCTTCCTTTTAGAATTTTGTCTTTAAAAGCTGGTTAAGATAATTTGTGAAGGAAAAGTGAGAGCTTCAAACATTTTCTGCAAGACAAAAGTGGGTCAGCCGATGCAACTCTTGCTATGTGCAAGTCTAACCTATCCATAACCCTAACCATATCAATCTGATCATTAAAAATCCATCCCTTCTAATGCACTGGGAACATACTGGTCAGAAACAATCATTCACACATTCTCTCGCACACTTAGCCTCCTATTCACTTCTTTTCTTCAGACAGAAAGGTGAAAAGTTCTCCAGTGGTGGCTACAATGATTCTTCAAGTATGTGCATTTTGCAGTGAACAGGATGATATCCCACCATATATTACTCAGAGTTTTACTCCCAGTGCAAGTCCATTAGGTACAGGTTTTAGTTTTTGTTATATTTCAGTTATCTGAGTCAGTGGCCTGGATGATGGCACACTCTGGTTTCATTGCACTTCAAGCAGCAAAGTAATTAGTGGCTTTCAAGACTTGATAAGTCTGCCCTCACTAAAAAACATCTTTCCTCTTTGCACAGGAAGTTGTACCAAATCTATGTATTGCAATACCCTACTTTGGTGCAAAGATTTTGCAGCAGAATGTGGGACAACAAGTACATTTGTATACCACATTCAAAATATCCAACTTATTCCAGGAGGAGGTGCCAACATCAGCCAGAGTAAAACATTAAGCATGCCCTGGTACTATATAGACTTCAATTTATTAGAGAAGAGGTTAAATACCAAAGGCTTGTTTCCATTTCTCATTGGTCCCTATACCTTTTTTCTTCAATGCTAATAACTCACTTACTTGTAGGCTTTAGGTGTCTCTTCAGATATTGCACTCTTTCAAAGTTTGGGATTTTGACACCCACATTTTTGTGAATTCAGCCTTTAGTCTCCATGTAAAGAAGTGAGAATATGGGATTAGAGGGAAGCACAACTGTTGTCAGCAATCTCCATGATCCTGTAGGAATATCACCTATTTTCAGAAACCAAGTAATTGTGATGAGCTTCCTTTGTGTGCACACATTCTGGATGGATTCTGGCTTGGAAAAACTTGTAACAAACAGAAAATGGAAAAGGAAGAGTTTAATCACTGCTTTACTATCGGAAAACTGAAGCACAGAGAAATTAAATGCAAATAAAACACAGGATCATTCGAACCAAGGAATAAATTGGATCAAGACCTGAATCAAGTGTCGTAGCCACAGGATCATTCTTTTTTCCTCAATCTTTTGTGAAGGTCTTGATTACAGTGGGTTCATTTCTTTCTTCTTCATCTTCCACAGGAGATTTAAAGCATAACTGGAATTCTTAAAGTTCTATTTGATCAGACTCAATTTGGCCTAATTATGAACACAAATATTTGAATAATTCTTATTTCTACACCACAGTAAGTGAAACACATAAAATCTTACAGTACTTAATTTTGAAAGAGAAAGCTTGTTGAAGAAATTATAATACAAACCATGTGATGCCTCTTCTCTGTTTACAATCTTACTGAAAACTCTATTTCCCAAGAAAAAGAGGGTTCCTCATACATAACCAAGTCCAGATTATTATTTCATTTTGTTCAAACATATTGTTAACATCTTGCAGTATTTCATATACATTTTACATACATACATATGGCTCCAAGTTAAAAAAAATTCTTCACATCTATGGCTGTAATTGCATTTGACTTAGGGTGAATATTCATTAATAACCCTTCTAAATCTGTATCAGCAGGAATGAAACTCAACGGAATTATGGGAACCTGTTTAGATCTTTAGATGTTACTGGTGGGCACTGAATCAGAATTTTAAGGTGATAGAAATGCAGCCAAATGTACGTCAGACTAATAACTTTCCATAAAAATACTAGAGGAGTCATGCTAAAGGACTACATATTAAAGCAGATAAAAGATCACAGGATTTTTGTGAACTTGTAGTTGGTTAAGAAACAGAGAGGAGCTCCTGTTGCAGGGATGTGTTGCTCTCTCTTTTTCTAGTTGAGAATCTCCAAAACCACATCACTTCCACTCTCTTTCCTCTGATCTACAAAATAGACATTAAAATGACATCTTACAGGGGTAATTATTATGTTGATTGAACATCTATGAAAATATGTTATACAGAGGTGAACCTGTGAGTTGGAGCAATGGTGCTTATTTCTGACTGTTTAACTCCCTGGCACCTCTTCAGTATGTCCAAGGGGAACAGAGAGTTTACTCAAGGAAAACAAGACAGGTGTTATGACAGGGATCACATATGTCCCCACAGAGAAGAATTGTGACCTGAAAACCTTTTTGACATGCACTAAGTCCTCAGGAAGCTGAAAGTTGTCAGAGCATTTGTCAAAAACAAGTTTTCACAGAATCACAGAATGGAAGGGACCACAGTGCATCATCTGGTCCAACCTTCCTGCTCTAGCAGGGTCATCCCAGAACACATGGCACAGGATTGTGTCCAGAATTTTCTTGAATATCTCCAGTGAGGGAGACTCCACACCCTCTCTGGGCAATCTGTGCCAGTGGTCACTGCACAGTAAAGAAGTTCTTCCTGATATTCAGGTGGAACTTCCTGTGCATCAGTTTCTGCCCATTGCCTCTTGTCCGACTGCTGGGCAGAGCTTGGTCCATCTTCTGACACCTCCCTTCAGATACTGACAGACATTGATGAGGTCCTTACTCAGTTTTCTCTTTTTGAGACTGAACAGGCCCAGCTCCCTCAGCCTTTTCTTGTTAAGAGAGATGCTCCTGTCCCTTGGTCATCTTTGTTTTCTTCCACTGGACCCACTCCAGGAGCTCCATGTCTGCCTTGTGCTGAGGAGCCCAGAACTGGACACAGCACTGCAGGTGAGGCCTCGCCAGGGCTGAGCAGAGGGGCAGGATCACCTCCCTCCATCTGATGGCAATGCTCCTCCCAATGCACCCTGGGACACCACTGACATTCTGCTGCTTCTGAGAAGTGTTTTGTCCAAGTATATCGAGAAAATCCATTTTAATCAGTCGTGTCCAGTGGATTTTTATTTTACTGTGGTAAGATAAAGATCTCCCTCTGCCAGGAATTTTGGTTCAGGGATAAGGGACTAAAGTGCTTTGGGGGAAGGGCAGTCTTGTTGCAATGTATTTGTAATAGGCTTAAATTGTCAAAAGCACTCAGAGTAAGATGGTTTCTCAAATTTAAAAACACTTCCTTTCATTTGCATAGATAGGTAACTATACCTTACACAGCTGTATAAATATGCAGTAGACATATAAATATAGCAGTCCTGAGATAAATTAAATACAATTTTATTAATAAATATTTTATTTTGATAAATAAAATATTAACTTTGGATCAAAAATTTGATGTACTTCATTCTGTCATTTTCTTATCTGCATTTTTTAAAAATAGCATGTTCACATCAGTCATTTAGGCTTAGCAGAAATATAAATTTTCTCATGTTAATCAACTGTTTTTCTTTCCTGGTTGAAAAGCATGTAACCTACGTAACTAATTTTATTTCTTTTTTTTTTTTTTTTCTAAGTTTTCTACTCATAAGCTTTAGTTATTTCAGTAAGTAAAATCCTTTATTACTCCAGCTGAGATAACATTCTTTGAGTTCAGTGCTGATGTAACATCTGGAAAATAAATTCATTCTACATTAATAGTAACGTGTAGTCTAGCTCTTCAGGTCCTATGTATATTGCTTATGGAGAAGAAATTCTCACTACTTATGCATTTTTCAGACAATTCCATCTTAAAACAATCAATGACATCATCTTCCTCTTTTTTGGACAATTAAATCTCCGTATCCTCTGTAACTGATTAATTGAATAATCCAGAGATAGTATCAGAATACAATGCTAGGAATAGGAATGTAGAAATGGCCAGGCTGGGTCAGAGGCCTTGCTGTCCTGCCCTTAATGGCAAATGCCAGCAGGGCAGAAGAGATCATATGAAAATGAATTTCTAGTGGAAAAGAAATTGAGCCTACAGAGATTGACAAGCAGACATTCTCTAGATGGTTAAAACTGGTAGGTTTTTTCCAGAAAGTGTATCAGATTCGAAACACACTCTATGGAAATACAGGGGTTAATGATAAATAGATGTATTTGGGTAAGAAGCAGAATAAAGGGAATTTTAGGAGTACTAATGGCAATTAATTGCCTTTGAGTAAATTATCTTTAACATCTGAACATTTTTCCCCAGCCCATAATCTACAACTCACTAAACAAATCTTGATTGTCAGCAGTGATGAAATTTCACTTGTGATGATGAGCATCTCTAGAAACCAGGCCAGCTTTCTCCGTCAACGACAGATGACGTTTATCTCAACTAAACATTTAATACATATTAAAGAATGCTTACCAACATGTCTCAAAATGCAAACTAAAAGGAAGGTCTGCATGCTGCATGTGGGACGTTAGCACAAGTTAAGTAAATCTGAAACTGAGAGCCTGAAAAGCTCTCCTTAGCTGATGAGTCTGGTGTCTGAGGGCTGCTCCTGTTTCAGCTGTACATATTTGCAGCTGGCTGATGTCCTGCAGCTGCATGCACCCAGCAGAAGGTTGCTGTAGACAAAGACAAGTTTAAGCCAGCTACTTTGTGGCCAGTGAAATGCCTTGATGGTAGCACCACTTTCTATTTGGATTTCAGCTGTGCTTAAGTAGTAGGAAGGTACCTGGGCTGCTTCCGTGCACACGCTGACAACTAAATTAATGTAACTTAGGAAACAATGAGTTAAAGAAGAAAGTGCCCAATTTCCTAAGCTATTGCTTGCTGAAATGATATATAAAGCACAAGGGAGTCTGGATGTCAACACAGGATATGGATAATACAAAGATTCCTTCCTGAGACCTTTTATTACATCTAATTTCTTAAAGGAAAAATAGAAATAGTGAGTCATTTGCAGTATTTTTTTCAGATAAGCATGAAATGCATCCAACAAATAGTAGCGTAGCCAGGTGCTACATCCTGTGTTATGTCCGTCAAGTCCACAGCCAGCTACTTGTGGGTGGGGGAATGTGTCCAAAAACTCCATGTGAAAGGTTGGAGAGATACATAAAAGCTTGAGATACACTACTTCTCTATATTAAAAATAAGTCTGTGACGCAGCATGATTCACCTCTTAGGTGTATGGCCAGGTCAGTTCCACTTGTTCAGCATCATTGTCACAGCCAGCACCTGCCACGCTCATTTCCTGCCATCTGAAATCCAAATGTATAAGTTGCTGTAAATTCAGTTAAAAGAAAGTTTCTCCTTTTTTTTATTGTTCTACAAGATCCCAGGGTATAAATTTGCATTTGGCTTCCAGAAATATCCTGCTTCCTAGAAAAGTGGATAAGCATGCTTAATCCATGAGGTCTCTCTCCACAGCATTCCCTAGTTTTGTCTAATAGCTGTGAGGAACAGCAGAGGGATTCCTGACAGGATTTCAGATATGTTAGCAAAAGTAAGGCTGGAACAAGCCAGCTCTGCTGCTGTGCTGCTGCAAAAAAAACCCCTTTTCTGGACTTGCAGCTCTCCTATTTGAAATTTGTGATTCCCAGATAGCCCAGCTGATTCCTCCAAATGCCAAGTATAGTTGTCATTGTTCAAGTCTATTTCCAGAGAACACCACACAAGGCATTAAAGCACAGAATGCATATTTATCGTGTTACACACTGTTGGACGAAAGCCCACATCTATTCCTTGAGCTGACTAGACAAAAATGGGTCAGAGTGAAGGGAATAAAATCACTAATGCAAATCTCTCATATGTGCAACAAAAACCCAGAAAGCTTGTGACCTTTAACTAGAGCACTTCTGGTTCCTCCTATCTGTGTCTCCATGAGAACACAAGTGCCTAAGCAGCCCCACTCAATGCTGGATGTTTCTAAGAACTGAGAAAGTTCTTCTCAGAAGAGAGAAGAAGGTTGATGCAATTTGGAGGCCACAGATCAAAATACATTTTCAAGGAAAGTGTTTTGTAATCATCACAGCTCCCTATGCTTAGCTCAAGTTCTACTGCACACCGAGAAAACTGAGGGGATAAGCATTTCTCAGCCAGATCGTTTGCCTTGGAGAACACCTTTGTCTGCTGATGACAACAGATGGGAGCTCTGGCAGGGATCCTCATCTTTTTCCTGACAATGGGAGGCTGTTAGGGCCTCATTTGCATCCATCTCAAAATGCTTCAGCAAGGGAAAAATAATGTCTCATATCCCACCTGCAGCAGGGGAAACCGAAGCATGTGAAGTTGTGTATTTTCTCATCCTTACAAAAGTCCAGCCTCAGACCTGCTGTTGCAAACCCGTTCGCTTGTTCTGAGGTGATGCAGCTGCTTTTAGCCTGAACAGAGCTTGGTGCTCTCTTGTTCTCATAGGATACTTGGGAGAGATTCTTCATGGAAACTTCGCTATATTCTTGATTTGTGATCTTATTTTGACCATGTCTGATTCTCTTTAGCTTTGCTTTTTAAGACAATTGGAAAGATGATCAGTCTTCCTTGGTGCTGGCTACTGCACAGGTCATTGCTTGAAATCATAGCTGCATACCTGGATATATAAGAGAAGTCAGGGTGCTGATAAGCTTACCTACATGTGTACACAAGACCATTTGGGATTGCATTTTATGAGTAATATTGAAGTCAGTAGAAGAAAGAAACCAAAACCCAATATGTGAAATAAATATTAAAACATAATTTTTATACCCAAAAAACTGTAGTTTGCCTGAAAACAACATTTTTTCCTCCGCAAAATCCCATCACTGAAAATTTTAGTGAAAAGATAATTTAAAAAGCAATAAAGGTCACTGGAAACTGTAAATATAGCCTTTTAAATTAAAAAAAAAAAAAGAAAAAAAAAAAAGGAAACGAAAGGAAAAAACCAATACCACAATTTACACTTTCTGTTTGACAAAACCAGGCAATATTCATTAAAAATAAATTAGCTGCTTCTCAGAATAATATTTGCTTTTATGTTGAAAACACATAGATTTAGAAGAAAGAGCAAAAATACCATCTTCAGAAGATTACAAGGTAATCTCATAAGTGAAATACATAAAAGAAACAACTCAGTAGAAAATATTCATGATGTTGTCACTGCACCCCTGCATAAGTTTTTAGTGTCTCAGTTTTCCCATGCAACACTCACATTTTCCTCTGCTCTGCCAGAACCATCATTCACTCACCTTCACAGGACACTGAAAAACTCCTCTCTATAAGTGAAGGTCGGATGTCTGGTCGTCCTGGGCATGTGCAGTGAAAATGGATAGTGCTTCAACTGCCAGATGATCATGGAATAATAAAATTTTTCTGACAGTTTAAGCAGATGTTCCTTAATATTTTGATTTTTCTAAGAAATAGTGAGGAAAAATTACATTAATTTTCTATGCAGGAAAGCCAAGGCAAAGTTGTTTAGTGCTCAATTTCCCCTTCTTTCTGTGGGACATAGAAAATTAAATATCACAGAGGACTGGGCCTTAGAATTTCATGCAAAATCTCACAGGAAACATGTGGTAAACCATCCCTGAAGTCAGGGGCTGCAAGTCCCTGTCTTAATTTGGACTCAGGGTTATCAAGCCTCTCCGGATGTGGATGCCAAGATGGCAACCTCTCCTTATGAGTTCTAGGCCAGTTGTAGCTCACACATTCCTTTGGTTTAGGTACATGAGAGACACTACATGCATTCAGTCTGCCCTTCGCAGATCAACATGAAAAAAGTGAGAATAATGCCAACATTTAACATAATAATTGTACATATGACACATTAAGACTTGTTAAAAACACAATACTAATTCAAGAAATAATGTAGAAGTGAGAAACATGGAGCAATCTGTGTGAACCATGTTATTGAAAGACAATATTCATTACAATTAAAAGAAAAAATAAAAAGATACACAGCAGATTGATGATGCTTCGTTTTCCAAAGGTAGTTCTGGGATCAGTGAATATTTGTACAGATCTCTCTGTGCTAGGGACCACACTTGGGCTAGGACTGAGGTTAGCCCATGTCTGGAGCCAGAGCTGTCACAGCAGAACCCCAGAAACCAGCAAAGCCTCTGGGTGAGCAGAGGGAGTGAGGACGGGTGGAGACAGCATGTCACAAATGCTTGAATTGCATTCTGATGTAACAAAAGGGGATTACCCAGCTGAGTGCAAAAGCTGCTGATTTAGTAGAACAAGGAGACACCTTTGCTTGTGATTTACTCTGCTCATTATAAAGAACAACTTTATGAAACAGGCCCCCAAAAACCATTGAACGCAACAAAGAAGATCCAGCTGATTTCAGTGATCATGGATAAGCAATAAAACTGAATTTGTGTAAAAATCACACCTTCCAGGGCTACATATCAGGTACTCTCAGCAGAAAGCAAAAGGGAAAATACCTGTCACAGCCACAACACTGCTGACTAGAGATGGTGAGAAAATGAATCATCAGTGTTATCCATGTGCTATCACTCTCTGGAAATTTGCAGCAAAAATGAAAACAATGAAGCAATAACTGCATAGAGAAATCTAGACACTAGCCAGTCTCCCACACTCAGAAAGGGACGAGGTGTGGCAGAAGCATGCAAGACAGTTTCAAAGACAATAAACTATACCTGTATTTTCTCAGGAGAGCTCATATTTTTAGGAAAGAAGTCAAAACTGAAGTGTTCTGACTGTGAGTGCCATTACTTCTTATAGATCCTGGAATACTTTTCCTAGTAAGTTAACTCTCCTGGTCAATGGCCTGTGCTCTAACGAACCATGGTCCTTTTGCTAATAAGCAGGAAGGATGCAATAGAGACAGTCTTTGTGGTGAAGTATGCAAGTCATGGGACACATAATATGTCTAAGGAGAATATATCAAAGAACAAGGAGGTGAAGAAATGTGCAGAACATTGTCCAGGTGACACAAAAGAATTGTTTCAATCACTTTTCTGACTGAAATATTTTGGTGTCTGTGATCTCATTATGCTTATAATTAAGAAAGTCCAGCATGTCCAACAAAAATATACTGTAAGAGGAAAAATCTCCTCTTGCTAAAAAAAAGAAATTTTTTAATTTGAAAACTGTTTCAGCATTTTCTTAGTCTGAGAAAGTCAAGATAGACTACTGTTGATATACTTTTTCTCTACATTTGACAGGATAAGACCAAAATCTTTTTTAACACCAGAGTTAGGGGTTCCAGTTTTTATCTATATGCTTTAAAGTGGTTTAAGCTGTCAGCTGGATTTTGAGGCTCTGTAATTTTTTCTCCAGGTATAAACAAACAGCATGAGATGTTCCTTGTCTCAGATGAATATGAGGCAGCGATAAACCCACTCCATTCCTGAGAAGGGTTAAGAGACCTGATAGCAGGTATAGAGAAGGAGGGATGCTATCAGTGGCTTGGATCTAGTTGTATGTGAGTATTTGTGAAGGGAGATTAAAATCAGTGGACGGATAATATCTCTGTGTTTGCATCTTGCTGAAAAAGCAGCCTTTTCCTCTCCCTTTACGTCACTGGCAGTGTCACAACTGCGAATGCAACCACATGAAGAGAATGACACCTTCCAGCTTTGATGGCCTGCACTCAGCTTTCCACAGCACCGCATGGGAAAGTACGTGGGATGCTCGGCAGAGCCAGCAGGCACGCAAGCAGCACTCTGCCTTCAAGTGTCACCTCAGCAGTGCAGGGGACACTGGTGTTGTGCTGCTCCTTCCTCATGGCAGAGCCAGAGCCATGGTGAAAGGGCTGCATGGTCCCACCTTCCTCTCTCATGCAACCTAACATGCGTTCTGAGGCAACTGTAGAAGAGTGCTGGTGTTAGTAACCCATCATGTCAACTGGTGCATTATCAGCATAAATAATTAATAATCAGAAAAAATATAGTCTGGTTGTTTCCTTTACGAGATACAAAATGGCCTTAAAGATAATTTAATGTTAGCATTCAAATCTTTTCATATATCCAGCTTAGAGGGATGTGGTAAGCACATACTTTGTGTTAGCTCTCAGAATTGGTGACCTAAAGGAAAAGTGATGTGGGACAGACGCTATTGGAATGGCTCTTGCAGAGTTGGGAGAAGTGCAGAAGCTGAAGCAGTGACACACCAGTCACTCATTAAGTGTTGCAACGCACAGCATCGAGTTTCATGTCAGGCGTGTGCTAGGAACAGAGAGACCCAGCACTTCATACAGACTATGGGCTCCTGTGGAAGCTGAATGACTTCTTAGTTCAGAAAAGATTGGCAGCTGAGGTCCCTAACTAAATGTTTCATTGGCCTGGAAATAAACCCAAAGTCTCTGTGCACAGCCCGTAACAAACAATCAAAACTTCCTGTTAATTTTCTCACAGTCTTGGTGTAGTTATTTATCAGCTTCTCAGATCTCAGAATGAGCCAGACTGTGAAGTTTATAGGAGAGTGATTGCTTCATATATGCTAATATACCAGTAAACATCGTGGGACCATAATTCTTAATGTAAGTCTAGGTGCACCATAATTCTCAGGATAGAGAATGTATGTACCCTTTGCATGGAATTTCCTTGGGCTTAATAATGGTCAAATATTAAGCAACTTTTCACTTTAGACCAGGCTGATCCCTCAAAATACCACACTGAAATTTTTCCTTTCTTTTAATTTCCTAGACCTACTTTTAATTTTCACTTTTAGTTCACAAGAAGTCATTGAAATGTCGTGAGGAAATGCAGATTCTCTGAGCATTGTTTCCAGACAGAAAAGACCTGCAGTAGACCTGTAATATTCAGTTCTATTGGATTTTTACCAATGGCTTCCACAAATCTTAAATTCAAATAAACTTTCAAGACACATCTAAATTGCTAGATGCTTATCTGACCTGTATCTAACCTCCCAACCTTTTGTGGCTGACACCATCACTTAATATCATCTGTGCATGTGTATGCATACTAGAGATAGATGCATACACTGCTAGGACATCGTTCACTTTTGCTTTTTTTGCCCCTTGAGCTCCATTTACTCTTCATGGAGAAGTTTATTCCTCTGCATCATCAGTTTCTGGGGCTGCCTGCCCTCCAAGGATGACAGGTTGAGGAGTATAATCTGTTTGGTTATATGCCGGGAAGAAAAAAAAATCTAATTTTAGCAAACAAGTGTTGATACAAAAGGTCACCAACGTCTGTCATCCCTTACGTGGGAATTGGGAATGAAGCATTGTAAAGTCGGGATGTTGCCAAGAATATGACTCTAATGGCTTTACATACTGTCAGTGACATGTGGGAGGGGTGAAGGCAAGAGGATGGAATCCTTGAAGGACAGGGGATATTTTGCCCTTGGTGATCTGGAGGAAAACATAAGGCATGTATAAAATATATAGTGAACTTTACAAGAGAGGTAATAAAAGCAAAAGTAAAAGAACAGTTCCAGTGATCTGAAGTAATAAATACTGTTGGCCAGATGGTAATTTAAAAGTTTTTCCTTTCAAAAAAGTCTCTTTTTTTTTCTTTCAAAGGTGAAATTTCTCGTGAAGATATAGCTTTTTGAAAAATTCTCTGTCCTAAATGTTTTCTGCATTTTTTCATTTGTCCTATCCCCATATACCTGGGCCAGCATGGCTGGCAGTTAGAGAACTCTTTCAATATCTACAGCGAGAACTGCTCTGTTTGTTTAAGAGATTGGCTAAGGGAATGAGGAATGGAACCATTTCAAATCCTGCAACATGAAATCAACACCAAACTTTTTCTTTTTTAAAATATTCCTTAAAAAAAAAAAAAAGGAAAGAAAAAAGAAAAACCCAACACATTTCTTTTTATAGCATTTTCCTTCTCAAATACTGACTTTAATGAATTTGACCTCACCCACTCCCACTGGGAGGCAAACAAGACCAAGGTCAGTTACTATGTTCTTTCCTTCAATGGAGATCACCCTGCTTGATCCTTAAGATTTTACCTATAGAACTCAGCTACTCTGGCGAGGTCTATACTGGTAAATTAATGTGCCCAGTACTGATCTAACAATGTAAGTGCATAGACAGTCACGTTCCTGTGCCCAGGAAGATTTTCTGGCATTCTTTCGTTTATTGGTTCACTCAAAAAGGTCGTGGGCTGCTCCTTGAATGAAAGCACTTAGTCACTGCCCAGCCAACAGCCCCTCTCAATCTCCAAGTGAGGCACATTCTCAGTATTTCAGATGTACATCTGTTGGTAACAGGTTTGATTGCTTTTAGTTACTTCTGGGGGACCCCTTATAAAAGACTCAGGAATTGCTGTTTGGAAAGGACCATGTGACCCACCCCAGTCTTCAACCCTGCATTCAGCATGCCCCAATCATTTCTTTCCCAAATTCCCACAAAGATCCAGTTGTTGTCATCCTCTGAGCTGCTAAGGATGAAATACAGTTTGTGTGTAACCTATCCTGAGACTTAGACCATGGGAGATTTATACATTTAAGCAAAATGCTTTAAATTTGTGCAACATAGAGAGTGAGAAAACACAAAGTAAGCAGGGATAAGGGAACAAGCCAGGAGAGGGGAAAATCCTAAACATACATTTGATAAGAAAAGTCAGGTGAAATTTATGCTAAATGATGGACCTGACAGCAACAAGGATCTATTGCCCTATGTCCACTGAAGTCAGAGACATCACTTGAGATTTTAATGTTAGACATAATTTGTTTCCTGATTCCTTTCCTTATCACAATCTTTAAATTTTTTGCCAGATTCTAGGATAAGACAGTACAAGCACTGCTTTAATAGAAATCTCTTTGAAGACTTCCCCTCATCTCTCCTTTTGTGCACACGTACACATTTGCTATATATAAAATCAGCTTGGTTAAACTGATAGAGCCAAGGTCATAATTTCTCAGGGAAATGGCAGACTAATGGAAAAAAGGTTATAAATATAATAAAACATGAGTCCTGTGACATTTACCAAGGACAATAGTTTCATAATAAACTATCGGGCACTTTGAAGCCTTCAATTAGGCCCCCAAAAGACATTCTGAATCATCAGTGAGGAGGGGGGTGGGAGCAGGACATGGAAGGGAAACCAAGAAAACTTTGAAACAGCCAGGAGAAAATACGCCTGTGGTTTCCAAAGTGGCCTGAGCTACTAATGCTCTCTGACGAGCTGAAGGATTAAAAGTTCAAAAGGGCAGGTCACGTCAGGGCACCAAGGTCATGCAGTGCTGTGACCTAGGAAATACTGACTGGTCAGAGAGTGAACCCTTCCACAGCATGTTACCAATTAGTGTTTAATGACCAAATGTGGAATGCATTAGTGCCTCTGAGAACTGAATATGTTTTCAAAGGGTCCAAGATGTTCTTTACAAACATTCCTGTGTGGTTTGACTCACACTGTGTTTGGGGAAATCTTCAAGCTTTGTCCAGACTACAAAGCAGATATGTTGCGAATTCCAGTGGATGTAAGAATGGAACAAACATGGTTTAAATTTCTAAAGAGACAAAAAGTTTGAGCTCAAGGACCCAGGAAAGGCCTCTAGGAGTTAAAAAGGAGATTCCCCTGTCATTATTCAGTTGCTAACATGCTTGGTACTTAATTCAAGACTAAAGAGTTTGCAGATTCAATGGAGTTCTCTCAGTTTATACCAGCTGAGAAACTAGTTCATGCTCTAAGACCTTGGTGTTATAGAGGCCTGCTGTTGCAAACTCTTCCTACCATACACATTGTTTTTACATCACATCACAGTTCCAAATTGCACACATGAATGGATTTTAGGAAGCATGCAGGGGAAGAAAGGAAGGCAAATTCACTAGAGTGCAAAGCCCTGGTTGTACCTTCCTGAAGTCCAAAGAAATGGGCAAAGATCTGGCCAGAATCAGCATGCTTCACTGATCTTTAATCTTCCACGTCTCCCCCCATTCCAACCTGACCCTCAGTTGCTCTTCTCCTTTCCTTTAATCCTTTTCAATTCCATACTATTTTCTACTTAAAACATTTTTTCCAGACCTTTCTTTTTTAGCCTTCTGCCTCATTTTCAAAATTTTATCTTGCTGCCCTCCTCAACTCATTCTATATTTGAAAAATCTCTGTTCCTACTTGCTTCCCAGATTACCATGCATAAGACTGACTTACCTCCAGGTTATATATCAGGCTAAATTTTGCACCCACTGCATTTTAAATGCATCTCCTTCAACAGGCACTCTGTCTGGATGTGTATTTCTTGTGAGCCACACTACAGAGAGAGATCAGAAAGTCCAGCCTTAACTAGTGAAGGGCAAACGGCAAAGGATGAGGTTTCTTGCTTTGTGGTTCATTCTGTTCAATTTTCTTTATGTTGTCTGAAAGTGGTATAAGATATTTCTCAATATCTCTATCTCCTAGAGGGACGATTCTCTCAGTGTATATGCTACAGAAAATAAGTACAAGACTGCTTTCATTAGGACATCCCTGAAAATCTTGGTAAGGGTCAGGATGAGGGAGTGATGGACCCATTTTGGTAGTGCAAGCTAATGATGCTTGGCTGGGCTGTCCTTGGAAAGGCCAACTAATTTGGAACTGCCTCTGGGAGGTCGCAGGAAGATGAGACAAAAATTGCTTAAAGTCACAAAGGCATTTCTCTCTTGGTTCAGAAAAAACACACTGAAATGTTTCACATCTGTGGAAACAGACCAACAGGGATGCTGTGCTCATTCCCCCTCCATTTAAACACGAGGTACAACAGTTTAGTTTAAATTATATATATGCATGGCTTCCAGTTGTCAGAAGAAATAGAGGCAAAAGTTTGGAAGGTTAAAACTTGGGTGAGAAGATGATGACATTCATAGAATCATAGAATTTGACAGTGATGTTACAGTAGAAGATGTAGGAAGGTGCAGCTCTGTGTTTATGTAGGAGAGCACAAGCCATGCACGGACTAGGCTTTGCATCCCTTGTCTAAGCTTTTCTGCCACAGGGCTGTCACAGAATCCATACATTAATGATGCTTAAATAGTCCTTGTGTAGTGTTGCATAAAGCCCATTTCTGCAGGGGCCATAAGATTTTGTACATCTCTATGTTAGGATGCTTGAAAAAACATCTTTTCATGGTTTGTTATTTAAGGAGCCTTGGGAAACAAAATCCATTCTTTGGATTTATTAGAGGTCTTAGCTGATAGAACACAGTCAGACACACAAGTTGGGGATTTTTCTGGCTATAGAGGAAAAAAGAATTCATTCTTAAGAGTTTTTAGCCCTGATTGTCTAACTATGTAATAGATGTTAGCAATTGAACAGGCACTAGAACAATTTGAAATTTAGCCAACCTGAATAAAAATTGCTTTTCTTTTGATTTTATCACTCTCTTCATACATAAATATAAGCAATTCATAGCTTCTCCACTCATTTATAGATTCTTTCAACCACCACCCCTTTTCAGCTGTGCACGTATTCACAACTACACAGGTACTTCCCAGAAGCAGCTCTGAGGCACAGTGACAGCGTGCTACCATTTTGGAGGAGCAGTTTAAAAAGCACACCTTTAAATGTCCACCTTTATTCGTTTTCTGAAGGTTGAGTTTTGCTAAGACAATTGTTTGTAAATGAACAGCAAGTGGCAAACAGATCAAAAGTTTGGCCTGTATGAATATTCTCTATTAATAGGTCTGATTTATTTCCTTTGTTAGAAAAAGGCATCCTGTTAGCAGTGATATGAACTATTATGCTTTGGTGGGATAGGGATAGCCTGCTATGTGTGTCTCGTAACACCTCCAACACCTCTGGAGCCAGAAGGGAGGCCCAGCTCACTTTCAGAGATGCACATTACAGATGCTGAGGGTATAAAATAGGCTTTAAGATAAAATATTGCCTATGGGTGATAGGACACTGTTCCTCCATTGCTATCTTCAGCTCTCAGTCCCAGTTTCATTGGAAAGGATGAAATGCCAAGCCTGGCTCTTGAAAGATGGACCAGAATTCAGCCTCTCAGGACGTGTTTTGAAAAGCTGCTCCATATTCTTTTCTAATGGCATTGAAATACCTCTAATCTCCAGAGCATTGATATATGTTGGATATACAAGCACACCTCCAGTCCAGTCCATATATTCTAACACATTCCAAGTATCTGGATTCACAGGCACATCTCTGTGCTCGTTCCAAAATTTTATGTGGCTGAGCCACCCAGCACCTGGTCAGGGTGGGCTATCCACTCAGTTAGAGGATGTGCATCAGAGCTACATTTCATTGTGAGGGTAGAAGAAGGATCACTGACTCAGCTGACTCGACCATGTGCAGCTGACCTTTTCATTCAGGGGCTGTTCATAGTAGCAGCTGGTGAGTGCCAGAGTGATGTTAATGGCTGTGCACTCAGGCAGCAGCTCGTTAGGAAATGCACAAAATGTCTGCTTAGACTTTACTGCACTGTTCCCTGAGCTGCTGGAGATCACAGTTTGTGAGACACTGCTGTCAATTTTCACTGGTTGTGGGGACTCACAAATAGAGCATCAGGCATGTCAAGCATCATAGGATGGCACCGAAGGATCAAGCAAAGTTAGTGATAGCAGTAACTCCAGAGACAGTTTAATGGAACACTGAGATGGGATGAACAAAAAGCTCAAGAATTACTGTGTAATTTAGGAAGCAGTGATCTGATTATTTCATTATATTTTCTGTGGGACCCTGAGCAAACCTCATGAAGTTGATCTAAGAGAATGCTCAGGGTAAATCTCAAGAGACATTCTTGTTCAGTTTGGCTCTGTCTGCTGCTGCAATGACTGCTGTGAACTGCAAGCTACCTTGCTGCAAGTCTTCTTGTTTATTAACAGGAATAAAAAATTTAGGGATCCATTAGATCTTCCCCAAGACAATATGCATTTAGGGGCAACATGATTGGAAGAGAAAGACCTAAAAATGAGGCCAAGAACAGTTTGTTGGTTTTAAGCATTAATTCGTGTAGCATGAAAGCAAAATCGTCACAACTGTAGAAATGGTAGACTAGGCCACCATGACCATGTACTCTCACTTTCACCAGGCTAGGTCACAGGCTGGGCCCTCTCCAGCTCCCTGGTTAATGCTGAGAAGTGTTGTGATGGGTAGCAGCATTACACTATTATAGTACCTGATGATTTAAAGACACTGAGTGGCAATGACTGCAAAGAGTTCCCCATCACCTACATGCATCTGTACTTGGCAGATCAACACTTGATAAGAGAGGGCTGTTTTTCTCCTTCAATCTGTGGCAAATCTGCTCTTTTCACAGGAAAAAAAAATGCTGATTAGAAAGGATTCTCTGATCTACTACAGAAAGATGTAACAAGTTCATGGATGAAAATCAAAGACAGAACACTTAGAAAGGAATTCAAATGGATGAATAACCATGGGGCATGGATCCCAAGGGAAAACTCCTTGTCTTGAAATCAAGAGAAAGGTCCAAGATGACTTTGTCTTTCTGTAGTGATTATCTGAGAAGGCCAAATTTGGAGCCTGTCATGCTGGGTCTCTGCTGGGAGTAATTCAGATTTTTCCTTTGGGAGGTCACCCTATGGAGGAAGTTCAGTCTTTTCCATTGAATGTGGAGGAAATCTACAGGGACTGTGCTACTAACTTAGACACCAGTCAGAACTGGATTTGGTTATTTTACTGGATGAGTGCTGTCACTTACAAATTGCTGGGATAATTACAAGAATAAATGGATTAAAAATAAGAGGCTGTGACTGAAAGGAGAGCAGTCTGGGTCCTCCAATAATTTTTTTTTACTTTAAATCTTTTACAGTATTACTATAGCTCTATAGAGATCAGATTTTCCATATAGGAGGAGTACTGCAGGCAGCTCCCTCGTCAGCCTTCCTCTCTATTTTACTGGTATGACAGACAAACTCAATAGCTGCTGTGACAGACACGTGGCTGCAGATGCCTCTTCTTCATCTTCCTCCATTCAGACTAGGGCTGCTTCCAACTCAGACACTGCAAGTGGAAGTCCTGATGTGGTGATTGCAGGGGAAAGTTCATGTCAGCCCAGGCAGGCAGCCAGACACTGAGCTCATGTCAACACTTCCACTCAGGCATAAGAAGAGCTACACTACCAACATACAGATTGATATCAGCATTTGGTGGGAACAGGTCTAAGAGCTGGATGTGGATTTTGCGGTGGAAAAGGAAAACAAATATTAGGAAAAAAAATAAAAGAGAAGATCATACAATCTTAGTGTTCTGGCTCCAAGTTGCTAAATTGGAGAGGGTTCAGAGAAGAACCACTGAAGTGATTAAGGGATTATAAACATACTTTGCAGAAATACTCAGGAACTCAATTTGTTTAGTTTAATCACAGAAAACTATGAAGGGCGACTTGATTAAACACCGTTAGTACCTGCTTAAGGAATGAAACATCAATAATTATGTATTTTGTCCAGCACAAAAAGATTTAACAAGACCTCATGGCTGAAAACAAGTCCAAGAATCCTACCCCATTCAAAAATGTAAAGTATTGTAAACAGTTCCCATAACAACCAAATTGTAAAGCAAGGTTAGATTATTTTTTTCTACATAAAATATTATATTATAAAATACTATCTCTGTTGATATGGCCTATCTGTTTATCCACTCCCCTCAAAGTGCCCTAATTTGACTAAAGATACTCATTTTACTCAATATAGATATCTACATTGGAGACATCTAATTGAATCTAATTGTTTTGCTTCTCTTTATATGGTCAGAAGAGAGAAGTAGGCACTTTTAAGTGTATCATTTGCCTTACATTCAAGCTAATTTTCAACTAACCTCAACAATAAACCACATCAGGTGAAGGAAAGTTTAGAGGGCTTAGGTAAAAGTGGAAACATTTGAGACTCTCATGTGGAGTTACAGAAACAGATGCTTTAACTCAGACAGGCATTACCTCAGAGGAATTTGCAATATGTATTAGCAAGACAATTCAACCAGCTAGAGTATTGCAAGGTTTTCTTCATCTTTTTGGATTTTCTTCATAGGCCAGAATACTGAAACTATACAGACGTATTCCACAATTCTTTAGGGAAAGATGGAGTGCAAGGAGAAATTAGAGACAGCATTTCTTAACCTTTTCCATGGGGACCAGTCTCACCTCACATACTCCTCCTGTTTTGCAGTGTGATTCTGACAGTACAACCTTGTGGTTCAAGAAACCAACTGCTGAAAATTATTTCTTTGAGGCCCCAACAGAGAACTTGACATTGCACTACCAGAAATAGTTCAAGCAAACACTGAGAAGCACATTCTTCTCTGTTTATATAAAGTGTTATAAATATATTTATATGTTGTTATGTATGGTCAAAACAAGACAACTAACAGGAGAGGAAATATGCATTTATAGGGTCATAGGATCCATCTGCTCAGAAGGGACCTCACAAGGCCTGTAGCTCAACCTTCTACTCAAGACAGTGTTAGTTATGCTCTATGAAGAGATTACTCAGGGTACTCAGAGTTTATTCAGTCTGGAAAACCTTTGAGGATGCAGAACATGAACACTGGTTGAATCTCATGGGGTTCACATGGTCCTGCTTCTAGAAATTGTTCAGGTCCTTATGGATGATATCCTGTCTGTCAGGTGTGTCAACTGCACCACTCAGCTTTGTGTCATCTGCAAATTTGCTGAAGGTGCACTTAGTCCCAGTGTCTGTGTCACTGATGAAGATATTAAACAGTACTGGTCCCTAAACAGAGCCCTGAGGGACACCACTTGTCACTGATCTTCATCTGGCCATGGAGCTGTTGACAGCTACCCTCATGCATTAGCTGGGTGGCTGTCTCAGGTCAGCTTCTTTATGTTGCTCACCCAACACCAACTCTCCTGGAAGAGAGACTGGGTGAATAATCCATCAGACTCTTTCTCACACAAACTCACCAGAATAATGTTGCTAGATAAAGCATCATAGTGGAGGCTTTCTGTTGTGGCTTGACATCCTCTCTGGTGCTGAAATGAGAAAATAAATTCAGGATATACCAGTGGACTAAGATATGTGCTGACATCCGCTAAATTTCTAAAACAACCAGAAGTTGAATAATTCTGTTGGCACGGTAATGATTCCATGGTAACTAGCCATGTTTAATGGCAGGCTCAATGTTTGCTCCAGCATAGCATTCAGATAGCAGGATCACACATCTTTTGGATTAGGGCTGACTGATATCCTGCCCTTTTGGTAAGAACTCATGTCTGTGCAGATTTACCTGTCCACTTCCCAGTAAGCACAAGGCTCTCCTTTCACCCAGGGTTATCTGGCATAGCTATAAATTGCAAACATGATTTTTCCTGAAAAAGGTTGTTTTGTTTTCCTTTTATCGACTTGATGGGTTAGAAACTGGAATGAAACAGCAAAATAACACCGGTCTTTCCATACTCTTCTACCAAAGTCTCTATGTCAAGCACTTTTCTGGACACAGCGTATATAGGAGACATCAGATGATATGGAGAAGGGAAAGGGAGAGATTTTCAGATTCAGAATGTCTGATTCAATATCCTGCCTTGGTTCCTCTACAGAAGCAAGGAAATACCATGCATTCCAGTTCATCATTGTTATTGTACACAGAGATGTGACAGTGTGCTTCTGAAATGTCAAAAATCCCTACAGGCAGGTTTTTTTTTGAAGAGAGAATTCCTACCTACTGTGTGAAAAAAAAAGGAATAGGGAAAGGGGAATTAACACATTCTATCTCCACCTTTAAAGCTGTGTACTCAGAGCTTTCATACTGGTATGTGTAATGAACAAGAGGAGACAAATACCATTGGCTTACTTTATTTCTGTTGAAGAAGCTCAGAATCTTTCAGGATTGGACAGAAGCCTCTTAGCTTTTCAAAGCAGTCAAAAGATTTCAGTTGGTTGATCTATGTTGTTTTGATGTTCGCTATTCAATACCTGAAGGAAGAGTTTATCTTTGGCTAATTCCCCCAAATGCACATTATTTTATTTAAGTAAAGGAGAGAAGGTATTGTAAAAGCCTTCTTCCCCTTTTCTTGCTCCACCCACATGAAAGAACGAGGAAAATAAGAATGAATTACCCATTCACTTCTTGACCCCTAAGGAGACTTGACTGAGACTCTAAATGGACAACTTTCTTCAGACATAAACCAGCAACAATAATATGATGTGATCTCAGTAAATCACTTCCAAAAAGTCCTACACTGGCTCAGAAGTGATCTTGGAATCACTTAATAGCTTTGGCAATTCTAATTATTTTTTTTTCCCATTCAGGAGAAGGTGCTAGGCCTCAAAGACAGTTACCTCTAGACCAGGCAACAAAACTTCTCAGCCATTTTGGCTGCTTGCCTAGTCAAAAGTATGATATAAGTTTGTTCCAAATACACATCACCTCCAGGCAGAAACCAAACATGGAAAATTGCCAGAAAGACTAATGCATGGGGAAGTTATTAACATGTGAGAACAGGAAGTTATAAATGAAGGCCAGATTGCAACCTTTATTTTGGAGAGTGTTACCAGGCTCCTCCCAGCCTGGTAAATGTTTGTGTAGCTATCTAGGAACCTGATCCTTCTTTCACAGGAATTAAGACAGTACTTACTATTACTTTCACTGGTACAAGAGTCAGGTCATCAAGTATTTTAAATAAGCATTTCATTTCTTTCTTTCTCAAGTAAATTAATTTTGAAAAGCATGTATAGATGAGTTTACAGAGACTGTCTTTCTGAAGTCCTTATGGCGAGAAACTCAGTGGTTTTCTAAGGAACAGAACTTGTTGTAAGTTGGGAAGAGGTTTTGAAAAACACATATTAGAACCTGAAATGAACTGATGCTGAAATTTTTGGTTTTCTGCTTTATATCCATCCAATTCTGTCCCCACAACAAGGGGGCTTGATGTGGGAAGATGTTTGAGTCCCACCTATTAATAGACACACAAACCCTCAAGAAGATGTGTCACATAGCTTGAAATGCATTTCTCCAGTCAATGCATTTTAAAATTAGAGCAGGAAAAAAAAAAAAAAAAAAAAGGAAGGACAAATGGAGATAAAGTTAATTTCCCAGTCATGAAGATCTCATGTGGATCTGGCCAAGGGCATCCTGCCCAGATTCCAAGAGACTGCTGCTGTAAAACAAAATTACTTTTTTTAAAGCATTTACTTGAAATACCAAATCTAAATGTTCTTAAGATGAAAGAGCCTCTTTAGTTAATTTTAGACAAGGCTTTCCTATTTTGGTTGTGGATTGGAAGCAGAGAATTGTAAAATGTTTACTCTGAGAGCAACAGTGCTGGGCATTGAGCCCAAATACAGCTATCTCCCATAATTCTCTTACCAAATAAGATATAGTTCCTTCTAGAAGTATTTACATCAGTCTGTACTACTGCAAAATGACCATGCAGCTCGTTATCTAACAGCAGATCAGTACAGTCTGCTGCACCTCTATGCACTGGGGTCTTGCCACGTTATTCAGCACTATCCAGAGGAGTCAGTGGCAGAGTGTACAGATGTAAAATGAAGAAAGCAAAAGGGACTGGTCCTGAGACCTGCGTGAGGCCTTCAGCTTTCAACATTATGAAAGCAAGAGCAAAGGCACTAAACCTGATAAACTAAACTCGTGTCTCATGAGAAGTATGAAATTAATAATAGGGTGTAAACGTGTGTGAAATGAATAAGAGAGGAAGTGGTCTGGCTCCAGCAATTACATGCGGATGATAATGGAAAAAGATCAGTTTTGGAATGAATGAAAAATTCACAGGTTCATGTTGCAGACCAGGTACAAGTCTGTCAGAATGGGAGATGAATAAGAATTACAGGGAGGGAGACAATTCACTCTGCAGATGACCAAATTCTGCCAATAAAAGACTTTGGTTGGGTTTTTTGGCCTGTTTTCTTTCTGCGAAGCATGTAAAGTAATACTTTCTCAAAACAGACTTGTTGCAATGACTCACTAGATGCTGCTTGTAAAAGACATTGAGCAGGAACACCACTGTAAAAATACAAGACATTGAAACAATAAGCTACAGACCTTCTGTGGTGAAATGACTGTATCAGCAGACAAGGGAAAAGCTCCTACTGTCATCTGCCTGGACTTCAGCTAGGCCTTCGATACAATCCTCTACAACAATCTTGCCTCTCAGTTGGAGAGATAAAGATCTGATTGATGAAATGTTAGAAGGATAGGGAGTGGGTTGGATGGTCATGTCCAAAGAGGTGGAATGAACGGCTCAATGTCCAAGTGGAAACCAGTAACAAGTTATGTCGCTCAGGGGTCTGTACTGGGAGAAATAGTATTCAATATCTTCATTAATTATACAGATAATGAGACCAAGGTTGTGGATGATATGAAGATAAGTGGTGGATTTGCTTGAGAGAAGAAATGTCTTGCAGAGGCACTTTGGGGGGCTGGAGGAGTGGGACCATGTGAACCAAAATGAAGTTCAACAAGGCCAAATGCAAAGTCCTGCACCCAGATCAGGGCAACCTCCAACGTCAGTACAGACTGGGGAATGAATGAGAACAACCCTCAGGAGAAAGACTTGGGAGTACTGGTAGAAGAAAAATGGGATATAGACCCGCAGTGAGTGTGCTTGCCTTCCAGAAAGCCGACTCCATTCAGGTCTGTACCCAAAGAAGTGTTGTCAACAGGTCAAGAGAGGTGGTTCTCCCATTTTCTCTGCTCTGGTGAGATCCCATCGGGACTAATGTGTCCAATGCTGGGATCCCCAGTACAGGAAAGACATGGACATGCTAGAGCAGGTCCAGAAGAGGGTCATGGAAATCATCAGAGAGCTGGAACATCTCACCTGTGAGGAAAGGATGAGAGAGTTGGGGTTTTTCAGCCTGGAGAGAAGGCTCCAAGGAGACCTTATTGCAGCCTTTCAATACTTAAAAGAGGCTCATGAGAAATATGGAGAGAGGTTTTTTTTACTAGGACCTGTAGTGACAGGACAAGGGGGCATTGGTTCAAACCTGACAGAGTAGATTTGGACTGTACGTAAAGAAGAAATTATGTCAGTGACAATGGTGATACACTGGCACATGTTGCCCAGAGAAGTTGTGGATGCTTGGTCATTGGCAGCATTCAAAGTTAGGTTGGATGTGGCTTCGAGCAACCTGATGTAATGAAAGATGTACCTAATCAGGGTAGTGCAACTGGACTTAAAGAGTCTTTAAAGGTACCTTCTTACCCAAACCATTCTATGATTCCATGAATCTATGAAATATCTATTGTGGCTCCTTAACAATAAAAAAAAAATCAAATATTTTAAAGACAGCAAATTCAAAATGCTGGTCATTGTATGGCAGTAGCCAAAAAATGTGTTAATTTTAAATAGTAACAGTTGGGGATGGGGAGGGGCAAATGTTTGTTTATCTTTTTACTGTTTCTTCATTTTCATTTCACTTTTTTTTTTATTTTTTGCTTTTCAAAACCTTTTTTTTTTTTTTTTTACTTTTCAAAACTTTTTTCTCACTTTGGCCACTCCAAAAGCAAAAACAAATCATCAAAAGGCAACAGTAAAAAATTTAACAGAATAAACTAAAATTGTAAAGACAAAATAAAAGTCTTGATTCACATGAAAATTCATCATTTCGTTTCCAAATTGCCTGAAAAAAGACTCAACCACAAACACAACTTTTCCATGTAAACATGTCTGCTTTTTTTAATTTCCATTTTGTCTTGAAGAACCACTTCAGTGTTAGGATAGACCTGGGACTTCATAATTTTAAATATACCAAATGTCCCCATTAAAAATGAAGCAAAAATATTCAATTAAGGAAACAGCACCTGAGTCCAAAAGAGATCAATGTACTTTAATTGTCAATGCACTTTGTTGCCATTTTAAACTATATCTCTATGAAACCCATCAGAAAAATCTATGATCACTTATCAAAGTAAGCAAAGTTTTCTAGCAGCTGAAGATCAAAGAATAATGGATCTTTAGTCTACAGACTGCATCAGTGCAGTTCTTCAAAGGCCACTGAACTCCTCTGCCCATGACTGCAGAGCACTTTGAGATCCTTTGGGATTATAGGTGCTGGGTTTCAAAGCACACCAAGAAGTGTGAAAGTCATAATTACAGAACAGTGCTCTGTCATACGGGAAGAGATTTTTAAATTAACTAGGGACAGATTCTGCATCATCTGTGTGAACTCACAGAAAAACTTGCTTTGATATTTCCAGAAAAGGCCACTTGTGAGTCCTGAGGAGAAGAGTGTCTGACCTTAATGAGCATCTTAGTGGAAGAATCATATCTTCCCTTACTTCCCTTGTGCAGATCACAATACCAGGCACCCCTTTCTGCCCAACACAAAGATGTCTCTTCTTATTAAGGACCTAAATCTGGTATAATAAGAGAGAGATGCTATTTTGAATGCTGCACAAATACTCTGTTCTGAAGCAAGACAGAGAGGTCAATTCCTAAGGCAAGACAGAGAGGTCAATTCCTAAGGCAAGATGGATACTTTCCTCTTCAGAACTTTTGGAGTGGGGGAAAATAGCATTAGGCTTCATCCTTGGGAGAGCAACAGATCTCCTCTAGGAAAGAAAGTGATAGGAGGCTTTAAACTGGACATCTAATGGAGATTTGACTAGATGAGCAGGGGAAAGGTGAAGATCACCTCACTATCATTCTGAAACATCACTCTTCCAAAGAGAGCATATCCTCACTACATGGATACAAAATCATTCAGGATAATGCCCTTTAACAAGATCAATTCTCGGCTTGCTATGCTTTCTACAATATTTCCCTTCCTACTATCCTCACTGAGAGATCTCAGAAAATAAATAAGTAAACACAAAAAATTAGGAACTCTACTGAACCTGTGTGTGTGAACTGTGTGTGTGTGTGTGTGTGTCTGTAACTCATTAGTTTTCCCAACATTTGAGAAAGAGTTAAAATATCCTTCTCTTGGTCTGCAAATGAGGCACAGGGAGGGAGTGTATCTACAGTACTGCTTGTGCTTAGGGACGGGGTGACATTTCTTGTTATCCTGACATCCTTAGGCACCACAGACTGTGCCAAGTATGGAAGTCAGCAGGTGTTTCACCAGTGGCAGGCCCTGTTTCTCTAAGCTCTAGGCCTGCAATTCATTCCCTAAGCTACCACTTGCTTTCTGCAAACTGTTCCTGATTCATCATGTAGTGTCATTTTAGATGAAGGTCTTGTCATGAACCACTGAAGTGTATGAGAAGGCTTTGTTCAAGCACTCTTGAGTATTAAACCCATCTTTTTTCCCACTTAGTTACCTGTCATGATTTGATGATGCCTTTAGACTGTTCCCTACACAGAGCTTGAGCCCTCCATTGTGGCAGTCCTTTCCAATGCAGACTTCCTTGCATATGCAACATGTTAATAGACTCTGCCCATGGAGGACAAACATGAAAATAATGAGTCAAGTGGTGAATGAATATGTGGAGTCTAGACATAGAAATCATTGCAATAAAAATAAAGCAGAATTTCTTCTTTCATTTAGTTTGCAACACTTTTACCCTGTGAACAATTCCAGTCCCTAAACTATAATGTCTCACAAAGTGCACAATTCCATTATTTCTTGGCTCTTGAAAACTTTACTGCTTGAGACATGTTGTTCTAGTGTAGCCTGAGATCAGTTTGTCCTTGGTACAGGATTGCTCCTTCTTTAGAAACTGTTTCTGGTCCAAGACTGATGGCAGGACATTTGAGATAAAGTTTCATAAAAGTTGTGAAACAAAGCAACTGTTGTATCATCTCAGCTCTGGTCTCTCCCTTCATTTCCCCAAATGAAATCATGCATGAGTTAATCTGAAAAATGTTCTTTCTCAGTGAGAAACTGGCTGTTCTCACCTCCAGCTGATCAGACTGTGGTTGAGAGCATGTGGGCCCTCATTGCTGATTGAAATTTCTAGCTCTTCCCAGAGGAGATTTCCCGCACTGAGAGGAGAATAAAAATTAATAATAACAGGCACTTGCAAGAAACACATTATTTCCTGCTACTGTGCTGAAACGTAGATGTACAGATATATAGCAAGGGCAAAAGTGTGTGGCAAAACTGCAGAAATTGCCTTGCATTTTTTCACTCCCTCTTGAATCATATTTATCAAGAATACCTAACTAATGAAGTACTGTAAATAAAAAATAGTTACAGAAAATAATCTGTCATCTTTTAATTAACAGCATAGGGAAGATAGAGTCCTCATGTGCTTGAGCATTTTTCCAAAAGGGAAGTATAAAACTCAGTCAACTGGGGTGATAATGAGAAAAAACACTTCTCAGAGCTTTTAAAAAGCTGAGCATCAAAGACTCACTTTTAGTATTTGATAATACGTGAACGGTGTTGCTATTGGAAACTTCTACCTGCTCCCAGGGGAGACTTAGTGTGCTGTCAATGAAGACCAGCAACCTTAAGGCCAACTTCTGTGAAGTTAGTCCAGGATTTGTTTGATGCAAGGACATGAAATAAGCCTTCAGAGAAGCAGGCACATTCAAGAGCTCCACAGCAACCTCTGTTAAACACAGACAGCATCAGTCCCACTGGTATATTCTGTTCAGGGAGTTATTCATAGCTCATTTATTCCATAACAGTTGATGATATTACATAACTCATCAATCCAGTAACTATTATCTGCAATGGCCTGACATATCTCATGTCAGGGGTGAAATTTTAAGACTTACTTTCTTGTCAGATAAGGTAACAATATGTGCACAAATAAAAGTATTTCTGTTATCCTAACCAAAACACAATTGACTTATGTCAGCTTAAAATTTAAAAAATGCTCAAATAAGAGTCGAAGAATAGACTGGATACAGGTTTTATCAGGCTTTATCTGAATGCTTGATTTTACCAGAAGATACTTTTTTAAGTCACATCTTGTTTCACAAGTGTCTTTTCACTAGTCAGGCTGGGTCACTTTGGGAAGAAAGCACTTCTGATGTTTCATCCTTCAGTCTTAAGTGCTGTCAGCATTGACAGTGTTCTTCTCTCCTCTGTCTCTTCACTTGACACCTCCAGAATAGCTTGACCGCAGAAATTTCTGCCTCAGGTTTCTCTCCCTGGTGCTTTTTTTCCACACTGCCCTGAGTTGGATCACTCTGTAGAGGAAAGAGCATGACTTTCATATTGATTTCCAAAATGTGAGGTGACAGAAACATCCATCCTTTCAGGTCTTTCTCATCCCTGGGGTCTCAGGGAAAGGTTAGGGATAATACCACAGATGGGCGTTTTCTCCCGTCCCTATTTTTTTAATCTTGCACCCAGGATTGAAGAATTTCCACAACAAAGCCAAAGTGGCCAAATCCAATGGCATTAAATTCTGATTCAGCTCCTTTTAACTGCACTTGTAGGAAGTATTTTACTTCAGGTGCACAATATGGACTTCGGTTGTATCGTGATGGAAAACACTACAGAGAAAATAGTTTTACAGTAATAATTTTGCATGAGATTTGGGGGAGTTGACACAGATTTGGTTGTAAATGTGAATTTCTCACATTTTCAGCTATCACCCCTTTGATACCTGATTAATTCCTTTGATTCTTGTGTCAAACACTGTGGCGTTGAGATCAATAAGCAGATTTTTAAATGAAAAGTATCTAATATAAAGGCATGTATGTTCACCTAGAAAAAATTGCCAAACTGGCTGGAGCTAAGATCCAACTGGGAAAAGTTCACATTCACAAGCAATTATTGCTTGTTTTTTCCCAACCCATCAGATGTTTGTTGCACACAGACTGGCACCTCAGCATAAATTTCTGGACGTTTGGAATGAAACTCCTCTTAGTAGTGGCAACCATTATTTTACAAGATTCCTGTTCCAAACTCATTTTTCCTATTTATTTGTAAAAGCCTAGTTAGGTTAGATGTTTAGGGTCCATAGCCATAAAATTCAGAGGTTACAGTCTTACAGCATCACCTGACTCCAAGTACCCATCATTGTCTTGTCCAAGATCACAAAAATAATTCTTCAGAATAACTTAAAACAGAATCCAGTAGTATTATGTCCTGATTCATGGGTCTAAACCTGTAATACTTTCTCCCCGGTCAAAACTTAGCCACTTACCTAGAATTTAATGTAATAAATTTTGTTTGCTTAAATATAAACTGTATGTATTATATACAGAGCTCCACAAATATGCGTATGTATATTATATATATATAAAGTATGTATATACATTACATATTTTTATATATAGTTCCACAAATATATAACTATATCTATAGATATACATAAATACACACATTCATGTATTTTTGGAGGCACCAAGACAAAACTCAAAGGACCAATGAGGAAAATATTCTAGACTCTTAATCAACCCAGTTCCTAATATCTTGTCTCAAGACTTGTCTCAAGACAAAATTGTCTCCTTGGTAAAAATCAAAGTTATTTTAAGAGAGAATAAATTTCCTATCAGCGTCGGACACGGAGTGACCCTGTCTGCCTAAGTTCTATTAAGTTTCAACCAGTAGAAAATTTGACTAAGCACTTCTACTGCACATGGACAGGAATGCCTGAACAACAGCCAAAAGAGTGAAATAAACACATTTTAAATTACATTGCCATGTGTAAGGTTTATTCCACAGAATTGTGTGAAAGAATTCTTGAGTTTCTCAGATGTCAGTGGAAGATCTGAAAGAAACCATTAGTGTGTTGGAATGATATCAGAAGACAGAAAATTGGCACCAAATCAAGAGTTTCCAGCAAATAAAAGGATCCCTTGGGTGTTTACTTCAAGATATTTCCATTTCTTGGAAAATTAATTTGTCAATATCACAAAGGAGTAGAAAACTGCTTCACTTTATCTAAGAAATTATGGCAGCTAAATAATTTCTAGATCATGAAACTAATGTCAGAACAATAAATACGTGCGTGCATCAAGGTGCATCCTCAGGTCAGCACTCCATCCAGCATTTCCCAAACCTCTGTCCTTGGGAGTAGTGGAAACCAAAGACACTTTTTAAAAAGGGGAATGGGGGAGTAGGAAATGAAAAAAGAGATTTCAAAATTCACCTCTGCAGGGAAGACACTAGGAATCCTACTGAAACCAAGTTAGCAGTTTCAGAGTGGAGAAAGGAAAAAAAAAGTTTAGATAAGAAAAGAGGTGTGGGAAACAGAGTAGAATGAAACTGAAGCACAGTTTAAAGTCTAACACTGAACAAATTAATTCATCATCTCAAAGTCTGACCTTGCTTTGACTCTGTTATGTACTAGTTCTGAACATCCTGGAATCAAAAATATAGAGGCTCTTTTTCTGAAAGAAAAAGTAGGTGTTCCATACCAGGTGGTTTTCTTATTCCCTGGGAACTAGACTTTTCAAATTTTCTACCACTGACTGATTAAAAAAACCCATACAGAAGGTCATTGTCTAAGAGTGTGAAAAATACAGTGATTCCTTAACATCTGGGGAGAATCATTGGAATGAAATGTAAAAAAAGAACAGAAATCCAATACTGAGATAAATTCATTCTTCTATGAATAAAATTGAATATAAAAGTAACCACAACTCTCCTTTCTCCCTTTTGTGCTTCAAGGTTGTAACGAGAGTACAAATCCTACTTAGTAAGCCCTGTGAAGAAAGCTCAGCACATTGCAAAGCTGAATGCTGGGTGTCTTGCTGCATAAGGAAAGCTTTTTTCTTGTTCTTAGGGACTCACATGAAGGTGAGTTCTTACACCGCTTTGTATTTCAGATGATACACTTGACCCTAATTTATATGCAATAAAACAGATTAAGATCTTCTCCCTAGTTTTAGTATCACCGTTCTTTAAAAGAACTTAAATTAATTTATATTCTGTTTTCCTAATATGTAGTAAGTAGTGTTTGAAACTACTTTAGTATAATACTAAAGGCCAAATCAAAACCACCATATTCTGTCTTCTACAACTAACAATTGGCTGATGTGTGAAGAGAATGTTTCTATTAGCCTTATTTTGATAGAATATTTTAAGTCTACTACACAATTCACCATTAAGTCTATTTGATTAGATATAATTATTGCTGTGATGCCCTTCAGCCACAAGTACCTAACAACTCAGCTGTGGAATGTGATAGTAAATCAATTACTGTTTCACTGTGACCTGGGATTCATATCCAGATTTATTCTGTTTTTTGGTCCTGTATTCTAGCAGCATTTGTAATTGCAGTTTTGTAATAGTTTTGAGTCCCAATTCACCCTTCTTATAAATCAATCACTGTACCACTAATTGTCAGTTAATGTCTCTGTCATGCAAATCCTATCTGTAAGGATATTCTTAAACAAACTTCCCACTTTCGCATATGAAGTGTTACTGATCAAAAATCTGTAATCCATCAAAGTGAGCTTCTAATAACATTCTTTAGTTTTAAAAATTCATTGTTTAATGTTCTTCAGGATATTTCCTCCAATTTATCATTTTTCTCCATCTTATACTTTCTTTGCACTCTACTTTTCCTTACAGTAAGTAAACTAGAAGTTTCTGAGCAAAAAATTACAAGATTTGGTCAAGTGTCTTGGTTAAATGTAGCACAATATCTTAATTTTTAGCTCATAACACTCCTTTAGGAAGGTAAGTAACCAATGTTAATTGTGCTGATGAAACTCAGCAATCCAGTTCTTGACATCTGTTGTTAAGGAAGAGATAGAAAAGAATTTTACTGTATACACAGGTAGATTAGAAAAATTAAGTACAAATATTCATATAATTAGTACAGATATTCAAACACATATTAGGGAAACAGTCAATTTTATCAATATGTCACATTAATTTAAAGAAAATGGTTACAAAAAATGTCAAAAACTATGAAATCCATCATATTGGGTTTTGATATTAGTACCTTTGCAACTCATTGTGAGTCAAGGTGTGCAGGATAAACTTCAATTAAAAACTTTATTTATTCCACACAGAGAAAGAAGTATTTTGTGTGTTCTGAAGAGCAGTGTCTAAAGCCCAATTCAAACAAAAGAAGTGAATTATTGTGGTGCAAAAGCTTGAGGCTAAGTATTTATTGCACCACTTGCCCACCATAACCCTGTGATCCTCTGCTTGAACTTTGTGAAGGGGTGGAGTGAGATCCCACACCCTGAGCTGCAGCTTTTCCATGCAGCTGTCCCATAGCTCCAGCCACACGTGCCCTGGGGAAAGCTCTCTAGACCACACTTCCTCCATTCCCAAGGTCACAGTGCTGTCACATGTAACTTTGATGGAACACATTCCCAAGGCCAATCATAGATTATTTATTTGCTTTTTCCTCTCTTCAGTTTCACTTACATGTAAATCCTTTTGCTGTGCCTCCAGTATAGCCCTTGTTTTGTGAGACATTTTGCAGTATCTTGGGACTATATTACATTTTCCCTGCTTCACCACAAGCATTCTGACCAACCATACCTGTCTCTATCGTTGCAGCACGTGGCTGTTCTGATTGCCTACCTCATGGTTTACCAGGTTTCCACTGCAGGCATTTAGGAAGATGGCCAACATGAAAATTCCTCTGGAGACCTAAGTTAGAAAAACATCTTTTTCTCCCCATTTCCAACTGACAGGTTCCTTAAGACAGTTAAAAATATTGCACAGAATTTCTTCATCATCCTCTCCTATGCTACAAGATGCCACAGCTATTTTTCAGACTTTGCATGCTGTATTTTAAGCCCTCTGATGGACTGCATCTCTTACATAACGTGTGGTACATCTCACCTACCAGTGAGTATGGTTGCAAGTTCCTTGCCATAATTTTTATTAACTATACATGCTGGTATTAATTGTGTGTGGAGAAACAGAGTGATGCTAGAGTTGTCACTGCTGGACTGCTTTGAAGACAAGCTGTTTCTCAGAAGATCTGTCATTTGATGCTTAAACAAGGTTAAAGCCCAATCTGAAAGGCTCTTTTGTCAGAAGGAATCACTTGTGTTGGTATTTTGTTGGTTTTGACATGCAGCTTAATTAGGTCTTTAATTCCTGAACCACAAACTTTTCTTAAATTAGTGAAGAGAAAAAACAAAACAAAACAAAACAAAAAACCAAGGCTTTATGCCACCTGGAAGAAATTAAAATAAATATCCTTCCCCACTGATCTTATTTCAAGTCACAATAATAAATATGCTCTGTATTCAACAGCTTTGTTAGCCTGCAGCTAAGGAGAGTCCTCTGTGCAAATGAGAAATTTCCAGCACCAATACTTGACAGCAACATATTAGCAAGTCCTGGTAAAATCACCAGCACCTGCCCTGTGTCCCAACTGGTGCTATCAAACTGTGAGCAATCCTGGGAGATTATATATATCCTGGGTACTTTGCTGCTGGTTAGGAAGGGAGTTTAAAAGGTATCAAGGGAGTTTAAAAATTACTGCAAGCAGACCACAAGCTTGAAGATCAAATTTTAAGTGGTGGACAGGGAAAAAGGAAGGAAATACTGAATTCTGCTTGTACCTGCTAATCTCTGTACCTGAGAGATGCTGCTCTAGTGCTTTCCCTGGCAGTGAGGAGAACACAATAACCCCACCAGTTCAGACTTCTCCCTGCTGCTGACCCCAAATATTCCATACAGGGCAAGGTTCTCTCTCCTACACTGACCAGTACTTGCCATTTAAAATGACACATTTCAGAAGCTTTCTGCCAGTTTTGAGCTTTATCATCAGGACAAGGATTTGTAGCAGGACAGGGGTTCCCCGTAGCTGTGAAGTCAGCTTGTTCCTTGTGTCTTCACATCTCCATGAAGATAAACTGTAAGTTTCTTGGATGACCTGGGGTGTAGTGGATGCCACTGAGACACATTATTTTCTAGTTTTGCCTTTGAGGTCTATAGTGTCACCCCGATTTACTTGTGCTCCCTCTCTTCCCTCACTGCTGTATCACTGGACTCACTCAAATTTCTGCTTTGTACCCCTAATCTGAGTAGAAGGACCTTTCTGGTTCAGGGTGCTCCTCTGACCTTTCTTTTCCTGAGGAAATCAATAGGGACAGACATTTACAGACAAATATATGAACACTGCATAGTGTGAATAAGTTGGTTTACGTCTTCACAGGTTTAACAGCTGCATGGTTAAATCCAATATGAAACACTTGAAAACACTGACGTGCAAGTATCTGATCATCCAAATATAAATCTGCTATGAAAATGCAGACACTTTTTGCTAGTCTGGCTTGACTGCTTTATAATTTGGGTGTCAGATTCCCATTAATACCTTTACCTCCCACCTCATGCTCATTAATTCCTTTTATGTAACAATTCATGACCCTCACTATTTCCTCACAGTTTAATGACTTCAGAGAAAACCTTTCATCCCATTGTTAACCCCCTTCTTTAGCTATTGCCTTTTGCAGAGAGAACAGGGTTTGCTAGAGCAGTGCTGCTCATGTCCCCCACATGCTCCCAGGGAGGATTCCCTTAGACATAATTGTAGCTGTCTACTTTCCCCCTGTGGACAAATCAGTCCCAAACCAGCCCAAGTACAAAGATGCACAGTTGGGCATCCGATTGTGCTCTGAAGTCATTAGCAAGACAAAACACTCTGTGGAATTTAGGCTTTCAGAATCTCCTCTGCAAGGAGGATTTCCAAGGAAAACCTGGCAGTTCCAACTGGGAGAGGAATTCCTTCTGCTAAACAGAAGATAAGGAAAGATTAGTTTAGTGACAACAAGCTTGGAGTTAATGCTCTTCAAGTGAGAATGTGCTACTTCAGTGACTTCTCCTTCAGAAGACTGAATCAAATTATATATATATATAAAAATCCATTTTCAAATATTTGCATTTCCTATTAAATAATGTTCTCTTTAAATGGAAATGTCTTTTTAACAAGAGATACCTCTTGTTCACAATATTTTGAATTAACAATATTCCAGCACTATTAATAACTTTATGCCAATATTCCAATCTCAGAGCAAAATAATCAAGTCCCTACACTTGGTATATCATTGAGGACACTGAATTCTCTATGTGGCTTGGCAAAAAATTGGTCTTTTCCTTCAGTTTCAAATTTACAGGGAAACCTAAACTTATGGAAAGTCAAAGTTCCTGTCACAAGGCTGGAAACAAAATGTACTATCAAAGAAAAGCCTCCCAAAGAAAATAAGACAATTCTATCTGTACCCCAAACAACTAGCCAGTTAAAGCAAAACTTGCTATCTGGTTTATAAATAAATCAAATTCTTCAAAACCAAAATTTACCCTTGGATCTCATTTGCCTTCACCGTATAATTCCATCACTAAGTGACTGTTAGCAATGGGAAGAAATATCTGTACATATGAACTTTGTTAGTTATCGGTGCTTGTGAATCATTTTATCACTCAGTTATAGTGATGGAAATAACTCCAAGAAGAACCTGTAATTTCAAAGTTGTTAAAGGGAAATGTTGACATAAATATAAAAAAGAGGAAAAATATATGCAAAGCAAAAAATTGGTTTTCCCCTGGGCTGCACAGGAGGAGGGAGGCGGTTAAACCATCAAAAAAAAAATCCATGTCTAACACCTTAAACAATGAAAAGAAACACTGAAATGCTTAATGAAATAATGTCATGAAAAGGATGAAAATGTAAATATACTTCAGGTTACATTTGCAACACAAATTGCAGTACAGTTGATGGTGAAGTCATTCTTTTTGCCCACTTTGAGCAGGACTTTTTCTTAGTAAGAGCCAAAGGGGGAGTGTTGAGCAAGTTTTAAAATGAGAACCTTATGTAAGTTATTAATTAAGAGTCACACATTTTGTAAGGGAAGTAAGCAAACAAAACCAAACACCACCACCCTCTCACCCTCCTTGCTCTAGGTTACAAGAATTTGAATAAAGAAGAAGTGGAAGCTGAGGCAATTCGAAATCTGGCTCAAGCCAAGTCAGAGGACTGTCACAAAGGCAACCTGTGCTGGCTCAGGGATTAATTAACTCTGTGATCTCCATTTTCTAGGAACAATATTATCCTCTCAGCTACATTCCCTTTTTCCAAGATTAAATCCTAAAATGTTCCTAGATTAGGGGAATAGCTGACGTAACATTCTTAGCACTGGTTTCAATAATCTGTAGATTATACTTTTTATTTTAAGTAATTTACTCTGGGTTTATTGGAATGAATCAGCCACAGCTTTACCTAGACTGGCTGCATTACATTGACTCATATTTAAAAATTGGAAGCAAACTACTGTTACTTCATTAAATGGCAATAATTTTGGGAAAGAGGATTATTGTTATTATTGTCATTATTATTATCTTGAGATATCATTTAACTAAGAGAAGAAATTATAGAATAAAACCAAGGTCTTTTTATCAGTTAAAAATGGGCATTTGTTTGGCCAGACTTTAAATTAGTTTCTTCCTCTCAAATTATTTGAAAGAGTTGATTTTAACTACTGTATGAAAACAAAATTGCATCTGTTTCACACAAAAATTGTGTGAAATTGTGCTTATTTTGGCATAGCTTGCAGTCGGAGCTACCAATGGGGGTCCCATCCCAGTTGAAGAGATATTCCTCTGGGGCTACAACCCCATTGCAGTGAGTCTCAGCATTTTTTTTTTTTTTTTTTTTTTTTGCTTAGATTGAATTATTAAATTATTAGAAGTCTATTTTTTTTCTGTCCATTTTCCAGCATCAGCCTACTAACCACAGTGGATCTGCAGCTGCTTCATGAGCAACAAAAACACCCTTGTAATAGGATGCAAGGCTCCAGAAGGCCCTTAAAACAACCACATGTCCTTGAGTTGGTCCCAGTAATCCAGTGCTTATGGTTCGGAATTCTTAGAGCTCTTAGGTCCTTGCACTGCAAATACATTCATACAGATTCAGGTGAGTATGCATAAGATAGACTTAAAATAATTTAGATTCTGTCTACCAGTTTAAGTGACTTCTCCTGGCTTGCAGCTGGGCAATTAAATTGATTCTGCTTATGCATTGTTGTGTGTTTTTTAGTGTGGAGAAGGTCTGGCATGCTGGTAAATTCTTAAGGTGGAGCTGTAAACTGATATAATTAATTAATGTTGCTCATTCATTATGTTAATACCAATGTGTGTGACACACAAAAAAAAAAAAAAGGCATGAAAGGACAATTTAAAAAAATCAGCAGAGGGGTGGATCTGAAGGCTTTTCAGTGTGAGGCTGCTATCTATAGATAGTTATCTCACATGGCAGCCCTGTGTTTTAAGAAGCAGAGAAGTTTTCAGTTTGTGATTACATACATATGGTAGCAGCAGAGGCCCTTGGGGCTGTTGCAGAGACCTCACAGGAAGCTCAGAGCTGCAATCCAGGGCATGGGGGAGGAGGAGGGATGCATGGAACTCAAGACTCAGAGATAGGAAACAATTATCATTCAGCTGGCAAAAGGCTAAAAATGTCCCACAGCAACATTCCCGGGATACCCCAGAGCAAGACCTGCCAGTGGAGAGAAGACAAGGAAAACGGAAACTCGTCGTTTTCACCCAGGCTGAATTTCACATCCTATTACAAACTCTAGCAAATTCTATTTTCAGTGAATGGGGGCTGCAAAACACGTTTTGAAAGAAACAAAAATTAGCAGCAAATTCCAACGTGTTTTATTTTGGGTGACAAACTCGTTGTGTTGTTAACTTGTGTAGTCTGGGTAAAGAAATAAGCATCATATAGGCTAAGGATTTGATTTATATACATCCATTTCTAAGCCGGTTTTGGGGCTGACCTGCTGCTTTGCAAAGAAAATGAAGAGTTAATAATTTAGCTTCAATAATTTAGAAAATATAAAAAGTATCGAAATACTATTTGAACAGTGAACTAAATGACCACAATTTGGCATAAAAACAAATAAAGTTTTGGGAAATTAATATTTTTTATTGTTTGACAGTGAAAAATGTTTGCCAGGATCAAAAGTATTTGTTAATGTAGTTGGAGAATTGAAGAATCTATTGTTTGTACTGCTCATCTACATATATGTCAGTATATAAACAGAAAAAAAAAAAAAAGATAATTCAATTATAATTTCAATATTTCCTTAAATAATGCACAAGTGAAAACAAGCCTAACAATGGTGTGTGTCTTGTGGAAGAAACTGAAATTTCTTAGATGTATATGGTTCATGTGGAATATGAAGACAGCCAAACCACCATGTAGATTTCCCGGGACAGCCACAATTTTTCTCAACAGCCTACATTTTTTTAAGTGTCATTCCATTTTTTTTTACAGTTATTTGTATCTCTTAGTGTTCCTAGAGACTGTTTAAATGAAGATTGCATTTATTATTTTCCATTGTTCAACTATAACAATCTTGAGGCTTCAAGGGTAAAATAATTCATCTCCATCTGAGGAAATCTAATGCCAGAAACTCTACAACAGTAACTGTTAGGATGAGAATACTGCCCACTTAAAGATACCTTTTTCCCGCCTCAACTGATACAAAGATGAGGACTTCTAATATTCTCCATTTAATTGTCAGAGGCAGATGCTGTAGTCAGGGGAAGACAAGGTCATCAATTTGAATTAAGCATTAACTTCCCAAGACTTTTGTTTCCTTTCTGACAAAAATTTCTACCAAGCATTGTAGCAACAGAAAAATGGAATAGGGATGATAATCTATAACTTCCCACCATCAACTAAATCAGTGTCCATTCACCTTTCAAGAGTGTTTTTAAAAAATATTGATTGGATCAGAATTCTTTTGTTTCTCAATGCCACACCTTATATTTGTCTTCCCTTAGCAATAAAAATGCTGAATACTATTTGAAGCTTTTGAAAAAGTGGTCTTCAGGAGACATTTCAGTCGTCTACAGTGGGCTAAGATTTGTCACAGGAAGCTGGAAGATTACTATGCTGTAACATCAATGAACTTAACAAAAAATTAACAAACACTGCTCCAAGAGCCTAATGCTCATTATGCTTCATGTATCTGCAGATCAGCATTTGCAATGCTGTGGGTAAGTCTTGGACAATAATTGTCACAAAACTATGCTACATTCTCAGTCATGGAAAAACATGTGTCGAATATATTTATATTTTACTCCAGTGATGTCAGTCCTCTATTAGCAGGATGTGAACTCCGTCCCATGAGCCCACTTCCATCCATGCAATCACTAACATGTTTCAGCACACAATCTTCAGCATGTTCTGATCCAACAGGGCACTTTATTCAGACGCTGGGTTAACTCATGGGGAGGACATGTTCTGACTGTGCTTTCTGGACTGAACACTGAAACATTTCTTATACTTTCTCCTCTGTCTATCGTGTAATCCCATCACCCCATTTTTATCCTGCATTTTGTCCTACCAACTTATTGACCAAGGGACATTTCCTCCACTGCAATTAACTTTAACATTGGGAACCATCAGTCTTCCTCTCTTGTCTTCAGCATAGAGAAAGCAGGTCTCCAGCTTTGATTTAGAACGTTTAATGTTATCTTTCCAAAAACATTCAATGCTGTTTTTCCAAAATATAAAATGTACTTATTGCCTTCCTGAAGATTTAAATGCTCGGATGATGCAACAGGGAAAAAGTTCTTTACAAGACAAAGTTTGTGAATCTTTTTAAAGGACTTCTCTGGAAAATTGAACATTACTGAAAAATAACTATGACTATTTAAACTTAAAACTCCCGGCATTCTACGTCACTCAAGCTCAAGGGTCATGATCTTGCAAGTTTGTCACTCCGGTCAGAAATTCCCACTGTTCACTGGTATTTATTTAGAGTGCCTGTTAACCCTTAATGTGGTAAATATGTCAGGAAGTACAAGTAAGGACACACAACAGATATAAGCACCACAAGACTGCTGTTATGCAGCTCTTTCACTTACTTCATCGTTCACTTATGGAATAAAAATTCACGAATAAACTAAATAAATAATAAATGAAATTGAAAATTTGTCATCCAGGATGCCTATCCCAGATCCACAAGTGCATTATGACAGACCTCACTAAACAGCATTTTTCTTTCAAGTCCTGATGTGTGAATAAATGTTCACCTTTGGGGAGATGGCTCAAATTGTTAAGTTTCATTAAACATGCCTCAGAACAAAACCTCTGTTCCTTAGAAAGGAAACCACATGATTAGTGGAAAAGCATCTTTTCTGTCTTGAGTTCCAGTTTGAATGATTCCCATAGGTAGAGAGATAATTTCCCAGAACTTTGTAGAAATAACAATTCACAATACTTAATTTCTCTGTCTTTTGCACTTGTTGGACCCTGCCTTGGAGTTTCTACACCAGTTGAGTGTTATATTTGCAACTCATGCAGACCCTAAACTGCTTTTCCCTTTTAGCTCTGGAGCAGACAGAAAAGGTATCAGACATCTCTTAGGGGAAACAGCAGCCAGCAATTAACGCTGTCCCTAGGGGGGTGTGGGGTGGGTGGAACTTCTGCGTTCACCAGGAGGGTCTTGGAGATTCCGAAAGACCCCACTGGCCAGTACTGCCGGGTACTGGTGCAGATAATTCTGTCCTCTACCCCAGCCGGTGTTCTGGCAGGTTTCCACCACCCCAGGTAGATGGCTAAAGCATTACCAGGGTGAATCAGAGGGCTCAGTCGCATGGAGTTCCAGAGCACTTTATTCCTGAAGGGGTCCAGTGGCGAAAGAGGCCGAATGGCCTTGGGAGACCCTTTTTATAGGGTCTGGCCAGGGGGCAATGGGCACAGGGGAGGAGAGGGAGGCGGTGGGATACAGAGAGAGCAAATGATAAGGTAGGGGGACAGGTTGCAATTAACATATCCAGATAAGGTTACACAGGGAAAAACCACTTCGTTTTCCAGGGGGTGGTCTCACACAGCTGAGTTATCCCACCAATGTTCCGGGGTGGGCTGAGCAACCCCGACAAGCAATGATCTCCTGCATGGATTTACGGACTCATTAACATTCTGTTATTTTGGGATGTGCTCTGTGCTGAGTGCTCTTACAGCAGCAGTGCAAGGCCTTTTTTGTGTGAGAACACTTCATGAACTGCATGAAGGAAATAGTAATAGCGAATCACAGAGAATACAAATTTAGCATATTTTCCATGAATTCCAGAAAGAGCTGAGGGATACTCACAGTAGCTTGGCTTGTTCTTTTGAGTACTGCAAGCACACAACTGGCCCTTTGCACTTCCTTCCCAAACAAGTTAAGAACTTCATGCTAGAAAACATAGTAGTCTTTAAAATCTTGAAATTGAGTTCTGTTGGAATTTGGGGGTGTAGGATTTTGTTTATTTGTGTTTTTTGTTATTGTTGTTGTTTGGTTGTGTTTTTTCCTTCAGGAAACAGGATTCTACAACTAGGAGGAAGCCCTTTAGCTGTCATGAAGAGCTGCTAAGCACAAAAAACTCAAAGCAATTTTTGAAGTATAACCAGTAGAAAGTGAAATTAAGACTTCATCTCTAACCTTGGTAATATTATTTTATAACTGTAGGAAAAGATAATTCCAGATTTAAAATGTAGGCATAACTTTCAACATATCTTCTTTTGCCCAAGATTTTGTGTGTGATGATAGGGATAGCAAAAATGGGTAGACTTTGAGATATTTATCAACATATTTACTTCTTTTGAAATTCTGGGTATTCAGAATACCTAGAAAACTAGCTTTGTGCTTGCTTTATTTCAGTATTTCTCCACTAGCTGACAAGAATACTTTCCTACTTTTTAAAGATAATAATCAGAATAGGTTTAATTTGATTTAACCCATCTCACTTTCCCCACTAAGGCAGCTAGATTCTGACGTGTAAAAACCTTCCATTTCCCCTTTTATATCCCACTTAAAATATATATATATATATTTTTATAATTTTTATTTATATATATATAGGCATTCAGATAGACATTCAGTTTCTAAAGTAGAGGTTGTGAAGGAAAGAGATCAACAGCAAGGAAAAGAAGTGCTACAGAAAAGAGAATCTCTGTACCAAAACTTTCTTCTTTGTTAGTAACGTTCAGAAAAACACATGTATGAAAGTGAAGGAAAAATTTCCAGTAGAACAACGGATAATATTCCCCTGTAACTATTTAATGATATGTTCACATTGCTATGTTCATTATGCAGTTACCCTCAATTGCTGTGTTATTTCATCACTCCAGTATAAGTGACAGTTTTTTGCATGAACAAATCTGTCTTCAAACTAGTCCATGCTGTGGTAGAATAAAAAACAATATGCAAGTTAATTATGTTCACAAAGTTCTGGCTGTTTTACAGTGTATCAAGATAGTTTGATCTCAAGTTAATTACTCTTGAATTTAACTTCCCAGCTGTGATTTGTGTATTGATTTATAAATAAATCTATAGAAGATGCAGAGATTTAAGACTTTGCTATGTTTGGCCTTCAAAGTCGGTCATTTTTGCTACTGATTTATGTGACATCCTACTTATCAGTCATGTCTTTCTAACAATTCAGCTAATAAAATTGTAGTTATTTATTAGGGACTATCTTATATGCATTAAATGTCACAAACTGGCAGTAAAGGTAAGTTAAACCAATTGGTTAATCAAAACACCAACACATTGAAAAGTAGAACTTAAAAACTGGGCTTCAGAATGCACAACCAAGTCTTAAACTTGATTTTAAAACAATAAATCTTTGCAGGATTATGGCTTCAAGCACCTGAATAAATCACCTGTTCATTCTACATGCTAAGCACCTGTCAGGCCCCAACGGCATGAAGGAAATTTGTTGAAGGCTAGACATTGTTTTAAAATGAGGAATCTTATTCACATACCTAAAATAAAGGTTAGAGGATTAGCTGAAAGAATCCACTATTTCTTTTAGTAGTAACATGTGCTATAAAAATAGCTATTAACTTCAGGCTTTGTATATTTTATTTGGCAATAGGATCCTTAGGCTTCGTTGATCTATTAGCTTCCACTTAGTTCAAATTAAGCAAGAATAAAAACTTTTATAAAAAATAAATATTAAAAATCTCAGTTAGAATGTCTCCTGTCTCTCACCACCCACACCTGATAGCTTTGCACAGAAATAGAGCCGAAGCACAACACATGAAGGAATGGAAATGGAGTACCCCAAGCTGCATGGCATGGTGAATGTGAGAACAGGTATTCTGAAAAAAAAAATTAAATTATAAGCAAAGCACACAATACTCACTTTTGTGCAGAAAAAGTAGGGAAGAAAGCCACAGACTAATCAGCACAGCTGCAGCAATCTGTCTTTTCTAAACTTAAATGACCAACTACCTTAAAAGCATCCTGGAAAGCAATGCAAGCCTTTCAGTGGAAAGCTGAACTAGGAAGTTACTCAGTGAGAGAACACCTGTGGTAATTTCATTACTAAAGCTTACTTTCTTGTTAGTTTTATTAGAAAATAGGAGTGAAATGTATAGTCAAGACTTCTCATTTTCCCTCTCCTATCCTCTCTCTCCCTCCCCCTCAATTTCATGCCCTTTCCTAAAAAACAAACCACAAACTGCTTGGGACACAGCACACAGATTTTAAGAACCTGATCTGGCAAAAGTACAGTTGTCTGTTTAGTGCCCTTAGATTTAGTCAAGGAACACTAGTACTAACTTGACTATCAAATAGAAAATGGAAATAAATACAAGGCAGCCCTGTAGGGATTTGTGGTAGGTGATCTCAATGGATCTCTTCCCACCTCAGGAACTCTGTGCTTCTGTAAGTGCAGTAATCCTCATATCCTCTGGTGATAGGAACCACTCACGTCCTACACACACCACATGGAGCAGGACACGCCTCTCTAAGAAAATTGGTCAGGCAGGTGTGGTCTTACCTCATACCAGATGGCTGAGCTTTTTCCTGTCCATCTTTGTTAAAACCTACAGAGACTTTCACTAAACTTTGCCAAATCCATGGAGGAGAAAGGTTCACCATGCTTATACGTTGTAGGTAACCAAAGCCAGTGCTCTGAATTGCCCTCTGGAAGCGCTTCCCTCTTTCCATTTGGTTATTGGATGACAAAGAACAAAGGCTTTGACTTCAGGTACTCTGAGGCACAGTCAAGTTGGTGGCCTGATTGAGAGCCTGAAACAGCCTGGTAAATACACCCCAGAAGAGCAATGGGCAGGCCTTCCTCACCCAGCTGCACAGACAATTTTGTTTGTACAAGTTCATTAGCTCTTGATAAAGAACCTTGCCTACTACTGTAAAACACCTCAACCTGCACAGCTCAGCCTACATAAAGTGAAACTTTCTAATGAAGTGACTCTCTAATGAAAAACTTTCTCCCAGAGAACCCTGCAGAACAAGAGCACTGAAGACACAGGGTGAATAGGATAAAATTACACATCACCTAATCAATCAGGGATGATCCTGGTAATTGTCCTTACCTGGAAACTATTATCCCCCACATCCCTTTAGAAATTTACTCCTGCACTGCTGGGTCTTTGAGTAGGTGCTGTGACAGGAACAGCTCAACTAAAAGGGAGCAAGGGGTGTCTAGTTACCAGTCACCTGGGGTGAAAATCAGGAGATAGCATTGTCTCAGGAATATGTTCTCTTTGTTTGTGACTATGAGAAGTATATATTTTACCTTGCTGTCCACCTTTAAGTAGGGAAGACAATGCCATCTTTGTGTTACTAGGAGAGGAAGAAAGCTCTAACTGCAAAGACTAGATAATGTAACAAAGCTGGACACCTCAGAAATTAAGAAGAGAGACAGAACACTGTGATCTTTTTCAAATTTAAATATTTGGTTTCCAAAAGACACTGTATTATCTCCAGGGGGATCTTAGAGAAAAAAGAAAAAGGTGAGAAGGTGAGTCAATCAACAGTAAAGGAAAATCTAACAAAACTGAAAGCAAAAATAACATTTTAAGTTTTCCTTAACAAAGATCCAGGGTATTTTTCATTAACATGGCCATGTTAATGAGATGCAGATCATTCAACAATATATCATGGGAGGATGGTAATTCATTCTGGAGCAGTTGCTCCTTCCCTATGTATTTGTGCTCTTACTTAGATGGACATGCTTAAGCATGACATGAATTTTTCTGACTTCATACTGTCTTTTCAACAAAACAGATTCCTCACCGTTGCTTTCTGGGAAGGCATCATAACTGGCCATGGTTTTTTTGTTTTTTTTTTTTTTTTTTTTTTTTTTTTTTTTTTTTTTTTTTTTTTTTTTTTTTTTTTTTTTTTTTTTTTTTT
>VZTJ01003848.1:826423-911489 GCA_013397795.1 Orthonyx spaldingii
TTTTGTTTTGTTTTTTTGTTTTTTTGTTTTTTAAAGAGCTGGGCTTGCTGGGCATGTCAACAATTTTGGAACAAACAGGTCATTTATGAGGGTTAATACAAATGTAGGAATCTGGCTTCTGTTATTTTTAACCTTCTGATATTAGTCTTGATAAAGACTGGAATAGCACTGGGATAGCACTCTAAGTGAATAATAACAGATAGCACTGGGATGGGTCTGTTGGCTGTAGCAAAGACAAGATCTCAGTCCTGGAGCAGAAATACTTTGATGATTTAAGAATACTAGGAAATGAAAATTTTAAGCAACATCTGAAGAGGAGTGAAGAAAAAGCAAAAGAAGTTGGAGAGCAAGGATTAGACAAATTTAGAGAAAATATAGTTTGTGTGTGCATGGTGTATATCTGAAGGTACGACATGAGTTTTGAATAAGTGTGTTGATTATAGCTGGGCAAAACATGCTGGTTTCAGACCATGAAAGCTCAATGAGCTTTTCCATTGGTTCCAGTTGTGATCCTTAATGTCAACACAAAAGCGATACAGTGAAACTTCAGACACTATTAGGAGCTGTGTAATGTCAGACAGTGATTTGTAGAGGTATTTGCATTTCAGTGCTTGAAGACACCAAGGCCAAGCATATTTTGGTACCAGTGAAGAAAGGAAACAGCAAAAGAAGAGAAACACAGAAGATGCATATTTAAAACTTTCTGTTCTCAGGACGATTTCCAAATCTCCTCACAGTATAGACAAACATATACCTATCTCCCATTAATTCTGAATTAGCTGCTCAGTTGTCTACTGAGGAAGAACAGAAAGGAAAGGCTTATTAGTGTCAGTGCTGCTAGGATGTCTGAAGTGAAAAGGTGAGGTAAGAAAGACAGGAGATTTTAGGATGGAGTGAGAAGGGAGAGTGGAAAGAATGAAAAATTATCTCTAATTCTAGTTGATAAGATAGAAAAGATGTGAGGGGGAAATGAAGGGTGAGGAAGATGGCACACATTTGTTTCCAAAGGCTACCTAGAATGTAAAGGTAAGTCCTGGTTAGAAATTGAAGAGATCTGGAAAATTTTGTCAGGTGCCAAAATAGGGGGGAGGGAGGGGGGAGGAAAAAAAAGGTTGGTAACTGTTGTGATAAGGATGTTTCCACTTCTGAATCATGTCACAAGAGAGTATGAATCTCGAGCGAAGGCATAAGAGAAAACACGTATAGGAAAATGGCTCACACTTTGAAACCCAAAATATCATATCAGTCCATTGCAGTAACACCCTGATTTCCAGTGAGGAGAATCACTTTGAGAGCTCCTCTCTAAGTCCTCAGAATCATTAAGAATTAACAGATTACTTCCTTCTGTAATTACTTTAATCATATTTGTTCTGTGGTTATCTGTTGTTAATAGAGCTCTTTGATCTTCTTAACTACCTCCTGTGCAATTAGACAGTGGTGTAAAACACATGGATAATACTTTGCTAACGATGCACTGCTTGCACAGAGGAAGATGTAAGAGCACATGGTAACTCTTTATGAGGTTTTGACTCAAAATGTTGCAGACATATTTTATCGCGTTTATTTTGTTGTTAACTGAACATCAGGCATAATTGCTTGTTACGTTGTTAATTGCTTTGCTTACAGCCAAGAGGTTCAATTAGATTCTGCTAATATTACAGAGTATTTCTTTGTTCTGAACTGGGTCAGATTCCAGAGTGTTTATGTGTTGACCCTGCTGCCTTGTTTAAATGTTGGGGTTTTGCAGCAAAGACACTTAGAAGAACTGCACTCCTTGCAGCGAGAAATATCACCCAGGGGTCCCCGACCTACTGATATTTATCGTCTTCTTTTGGGCCATGTAATCCACTCCTGTCTCCTATGCTGCACAGTTTTGAGTGGTCATCTTCCCTGGAATTTTTGGAAGTAGCAGGTGACTAATTCCTGATTTCTTTTTCAGAAGCTGCCATCTTGACCTTCTCACGTGGAATTAAGCTACCCAAACTACCAAGGTACTGTACAATTTCATGTCCAAACCACCTTGTCAAGACGTTCACTGTCTAACTGAAATCTGTAAATGAACTTCAGAAAAGTTGCAGATGGATGGAAGAACCTGAATGTCACAACAACTTAAAAATGTGCTCGTGAGTCAAACCAATGGTGCGTCCAGATCAGTATTCTACTTCCAGGTTCTGCACAAATAGATAAACATGTACTCTTGCAAGAAGGGCATGAAAAAATAGTTACTGGTGTGATGAAAAAAATGAGAGCAAGACAAAGGAGAATATGGAGGAGTCTTATATTATTCATGTCTGATGGCTAATGTAGGTCTACCTGAGTATAAGAATTTTTTCCCAGACTCTGAGCATTATGAAGTGATTCATGAGTTACTCTGAAGAATTCTGGTAAGGAGGTACTATAGACTAAGAATTCAGTCCATTCTACACTCCCTGTATAGATTCAAATCATAATTGAACTGAAACTCCAAAGGCATGTATGTCTCCTTGTTGAACAGAGAGGGAACCCGTAGTTAATACAGTTCTGACTTTAATGCTTCTGATACATATTTCAAGCTGAAGCTGATTTCCCAGTATTTTGCCCATCTGGAATGTTTTCTCTGTCAGTAAAACACATAATTACTGGAAAAAAGAAAGAAAAAAACATACCAATCTAGCTTTGAATCCATGGGTATTTCTAAACCTACCTTTTTAACCAAAAAAAATTCCTCAGTGAAGACATGCTCTGTAGCAACATTCCAAGCAATACACAATTAGTTGGAAAAGCAGTATAATTTGATTTTAAAATGGCAAGTAAGTCTAAATATCTACCTATCACCATGTTTTTCTGCAGGAGAGACAATTAAGATTTTTCTCTTCAAGTTAAAGGCTGGCAGACAGTAGCAAGAAAAACACAGAATTGTTTGGAACTTGAACCAGAATGAGCAGAACAGTCTTTTATCTGAAATGAATGAAGTAAGATAGGCCAGAATGTAAACTACTGAGTTTTACAGTGGAGTTTTTAAGAGCTGATTTTTTTGTTACAATAGGCACTATAGATGAACCTTTGGAAAGGGTAAATTAATTAGGTCTTTCTCTGAAATAGTCAAAATACACAAATTCCTTGCCTGGATTAGGTTGTGGAGCAGCAGGAAAGAGTGGTATTTCATTACTTTTTAATCAATATTTCTATAAAATGGCGCTTTTTTTAACTTTTCATCCTTTCTTTCCTCCGTCTTTTAAACATTACTCCTCCCTTCAGTTAGAGGCTTTCTGATCAGGGAAAATTGTTTGCTTTTATATTGTAGATGGGCCTCACACCCTATCAGAATACAGAAGAGAACAAAATGTCAGAGGTCATATACTGAGACATTGTGATTTTGTTCTTATTTTATCAATGTTGAACCTGCATCCTGCTGTTTAGCCTAGAACAGATTCTGTCAGTATAACTCACACCAAGGCCTAATTTCAAAAGGGAGCTCTGATCCCGTGGTGTTGTTCTAAGTGCAAGCTATGACATTGTATGGAGCTGGCAGAACTTTAGGGAGGTTGTTCACTGTCCTCCATGGTGGGTTCTACTGTGTCTGCTGCTTTGACAGCAGAGTTTCAGCGCTTCCATATGGTACTGCACTGGTTTTCACCAGCTTCTCTTCAACACAAGGCCAGACTGAACTACTCTACACAAGAGGTCAGCTGGACAGAACCTCATTGGTTTGCAAAGCAATCAAGTGACTGGGTTTTATATTAACATATTTCTTCCAAATGCCATACTGTGGAATACAGTAAATGGGATTCTGACTGAGCTGATGGTGTTGCTAAAATATGAGGGTACTGCTACTGTCCAAGCTGTTTTGCAGATCACCATAGGGGTGCTGTTCTGGTAGACCTGAATCACTGTAGCCAGTGTGTAGAACAAGGTCTCTGAGGACAAAATCTGAAGAAAGGCAGTGAAACAAGTTTTATGCTTATGAGTCTAGTGAGCATGATAGATTCTGTTCTATAGACTCCACTGGTCACTTCAGCTCCAGGCTGCAGTAAACATAAAGGTGGGTATTTCCCTCACCTTGGCCTGTTCTTCAGTGGATAACATAGCATAATTAATTTTAGTAAAATTAATTTTGGCAGTAAGAGGGTTCAAAATGAATTTAAGCCTTCAGTTAATCCTAATAGGTGCTGCTGAATCCATTTATCACCACCTTTTGTGACTGGCAGCCAACACAAAACCTTGTAGTAAATGCAAAACTGGCTGCTTGCCCACAGAGCTGGCAGGCTCTGAGACACTGAATGAATGAGAACATGAAGCAAGCAAGAGAACTTCGATTTTTTTATGCAAGAGACCACTGGAGCTCCAGCAAAACTCTGTTCTGGTCAAATGTCCCTGCTAACGCAACACAATAATCTGACAAGAGACAGCAAATCCACTTGACTAAAAATAAAACTGAAATCCAATATCATATGCTTGCAACTGCTAGACTAGCATTTTTTTCAACCTAAGAGAAACTCTGTAATCATTCCAGGGATAGGATGGAGGTAGAGAACAGGAAAACTGGTATGGCTGGATTATTCATTGCAGTCTGTTCTACTGTTTGCATTATAATTGGCTTATGTTGTTCTTCATACTTGATAACTGCATGAAGACTTAATTTGAATGGGGGTTGCCATTTACATGGAAAAAATCCGTAATGGTTATGTTTTACCTGGATTCACAGGTAGCACGCTGAGAAAAGGACAAGGAATCCTTATATTTTATTTTATTTTATTTTCTGAAAATAAATATTCTTATTTTTATAGTAGCACTGAGGAGTATCAAACAGGAGTAGAGTTCTACAGCCAGACACTGCAGATATAAACACTAAAAGAAAGGTATGAGGTGTAGGGCATTGCTTTCTTTATGCTACACATGACGGGCAGAGAATGCAGACGATTGTCTCAAGATCACACTCAAGAAATACATAGCAGAGCCTAGAACCAGACCCACACACACTACATAGAAATGAACCATGCTCAGGAGTTGCAGTTGATATCCAGTAAATCAAGGTCTATCGCTCCAGATTTTCAAATACATCTACGTGTTGTTGTTTAAAATATCTCAGCACCAATCACTAAAGTAATTGTTGCCTAATCTCAGCCTCTGGGTGATTCTGTTTAGAGCTTGTAATACACAAGAGACGTCTGAGGAAGGGGTACCTGATGCTTATTTACATCACTTTACCTATTACCAGGAACGAGCAAATGTCCGGAAAAGTACAAGTTTTTCTACTCATACAGTCTCAATCACAAAGAAAACATTCCCAAGAACTTCCTGAAGGTTAAAATAAGTGGTAGTTTCAGTGTCCTGAGGGGAGGAAGGAGGACATAGAACCTAAGGACCGACTGAAAAATTCTGTTACTTGTTGGGATTCAGGAAACCTAAGTAAACAAAAAGTGCTGCTTTCTGAGGTAGATGCTCTGTGTTGAAACTCAGCTTTTAGACCTAGAACTGTCACAATTTATTTTTCATTAATAGTGTCAATGATGCATAACTCATCTCCCTATCTCAAGGAGAGGGAATCATCTAGCTCGGATTTTCTTTCTGCTCCACTTCACTTCCTGGCTATATAACATGCTGAACCTTCTAAAAATAGCGTGATAATTAAAACACATTTGCAATTCCTGACTCACCATCTGGATTTGACCTACTTCTGGATTAAACTTTGAAAGCAGAGGGGATGGTGTCCAGGATATACTCTTGCAAAAAAAAAAAAACACCTGCATTATAGAAGAAAATTACTTAACCTGAGATCCTAACATGAGAAAACACATTGGATTGCTGAGTCAGTTTTCAGCATATGGAAATGACTGGATCATCAAGATGCCTTCAAACTGAGTACCACATAAGAGGCAGTATCATCATTTGAAGTAAAATAAACTTCTCAGACTGTATGAAAAGTTTGATTCCATGTATGAAAACACTTCTTATGCTAGTGAAAAAATTCCCTTGTGACTTCCTGCTGATTCCAGTGTGGTGGCTTTTCAACTCTGTAAATAATGAAACAATTTCTGCATCCCAGCAAAGCCTTTCTTATAAAATATAGCACATGTAAGCCTCCAACAAAAATGCTTCTGTGATAATGAATACTTGATTTCAGTTCCTTAGACTTCCTGACACCCTGAAGGCCATTTAGGATGCTGCTTTTGTCCATGTCTCCATGCCCTGGAGAGCTTAGCAATTAAGCCAGAAGGATTTATTAGGATTTCCTAGGGTGGCCCAGCAGTATATATGAGGTGACAGAGTTTCAGATCAGTTCCACTCCTCTGAAGCACATATTCAATGCACACACTTCTGTTCACAGAAAGATGACAGTACCAGAAGTCTGTGTGCTTCCTTCTCTCAATTTGTCACAAAGTTGCTATGGGTACAGGTAGGTCACACAGAGAAGCAAACAAAATACAGAGATGCAGTTCTAATTCCTATCTCTTTTACTCCATCAAATTAAAGCTATCATGTTAGGGCTAAACTGAGCATCTCTCCATCATACAAGAAAACACACTCATCTGGAAGACACAAACCTATCTGCTAATTTTCACACCCTGACATTGAACTAAGAGTTCAAATGATGACCTATTGATTAGTGCTTTACAAAACTCATGTGCATGTGGTGGAACTTGGCTCTCAGGGCACAAGCCAAGGGATACAGAAATGAACAGAGGATGGATTAGACACTGATCCTGAGTGACTGAATCTGAGTGATCCAGAAAGAACTCCGTTCCGATTTAGCCACTACCATTATTGTCTTCTTTCCAAAATAAGGACCAACGTGTTATGTTTGGGTGTTTGCACTTCCCACCTTGCTTCCCAGGCATCCCACCTTGCATGGGACCACACACACCTTCTGGGATCAATAATACTTTGAGCAAAGGTCAAAAATCTCAGTGAGTCTGCTCAGTGCCCTCAAGGTGTTTTAGTAACTTTCCAACCACCAGTTTGTAACGTAAAACCCATTAGCTAAAAGACAGGGGGGAAATTATTCCTTTTTTTTTCCTTTACTGAATTTCTTTTTGACAACTACTGAAGAGAGGAAAAAAATATACACTCAGATGCCTTTTGCCTACAGAAATACTGGCATTGTAAAACCTGGGATCTGGAAAAGAGTCATGAACATACAAGAGGCTGCAGACAGAAGGCTTTTCATCAGTGTGGCTGTTCCCTGACTTTTGACCCCATATGATATGAAAAGACAGAAGTCTTTCTTTGGAAGAACTCTTTTCTTTCTTCATCCTGGCAGGGCAGAGAAAACTCAAGATGTCTGATCGAGGGATGCATCAGTGTGGTGTAGTGAAGGATAAAACCCCTGTCAAGCTTGTCACTTCATGGAGCAGCTAGTCATGTACAAACCACAGTCAGTTTACTTCTATTTGGGAGCAGCTGATTAAATTAAAGGTGAAAAATGTCCCTGATTGAGGGGAGAATGTTCACTCAGGGACACAGTCATAGTGTCAGTGGTTTAGCCAGCCACATCACAGATCCTCGGGGAGATGCCATCCCTCAGCATGTCCCCAGAGTGTGCAACGAGAAAGACTCTTAGAAGCCCCAGACCTCCACCCTAGGAGGCCCAGCTCTCCTTGGAGGCTGTATTTTCCTATCCTTGATGGACACAGCTGATCCCTCAGGTTCTGGAGCTGCTGATCCCTCACAGGGATGCTGAAGCCCCTCTGCTTCCCTTTGCTAGTCCTCCCCAACCCTGGCCTGATGTCTCCCACGATCTCAACATCAGGGTTTGCTTCAGCTGGTGCAGCAGCAAGTCAGTGTGGACCCTCTCCTTCTGTCAGCTACAGAGGAGCTGCAGGACTTGACTTGTCTCTGATCTCTACTGAAATGATATGTTTGCATTAGGAACTGGAGAACCAGAATGGATGGAAGAGAGTAAAATTAATAGTATGCGGAGCTGAAAGAGAGTACGGCCTAGAGAGCTGAAAGAGAGCACTCACTCTGATGAAACTTCTGTGAATATGAGGAGATCATTCAGTTCTCAGTATCTTCACTACTCTGTAAATAAGAATGACCCACATTCACAGTGGTGTTGCCCAATACCTTCAAAGAGACACCAAATGAAGAACTGTCAAGATATTTGTATTTTGATCTGCAAGACTATCCTTCTGCCAAGAGCCTTTCCAGTAGGCTAGCTATCCAATTTATTTTGCCCACATTTAGGTATTGATTTTGCTCTCTCAGCACTCATAGTTCTGTGTGACGCTGAGAGACACGGGCATACACGCTCTCCCGAAGTATCCGTTATGTCTTAGAAGCTTAGACCTCAGGGAAGAGGAGAATCTAGACCACTGACAACAAAAAAAATGTTATGGCACTTTTCGTTGAGTGTATGAAGCATTGGCGACCAACCTTCCTTTCCAGCCTGAAGCAAACTTTCCCACTGCTGCAGCAAATTCACTCTCTGCTTGATCCATTTACAACTACCATCACTCCTTGCACTATTTCCTCCACAGGATGTTCTGAGCTGGAAGGGACACTGAAAGATCATTGAGTCCATTCACTCTTAAGTGAATGGCCCAGATAAGAGTTGAACCCACAAACCACAACCTTGGCATTATTAGCACCATGCTGTAATATCCAGGCTAATCTCAGGGTCCAGTATGTAAAGTTCACAGAGGCCGTAACTGGGATAGGAACATCCTGGAGTGAGTACCTAAAGTTTATGAGAAGATGTTTAGGTTTGTAAGAGCTGAAACAGGATGGAAATTATTTTCCTCGATCACATTTGTTGCGTCACAGAAATGTCATGTTTCAGATGTGTGCTAGCAACCTAGGGACTGGAAAGGAACTTTGTTCTTTCACTCCTTGATACAGAGTAGCTGTCATATTGTATTTCCATTCAAATACCACTTGAGAGTCTAATTAGCATGTCTGTCATGGCAACTTGGTGTTAATGGACTGATGGGGTTAGAGTCAGAAACTAATTTTTTCCCAAAACAGAGGAACCCCTGAGGTTTTCCCACTGGTTTTCTGGACTTCCTTTTTAACATTACTTGCTTTCAAGTGTCCTTTAGTAGAGGTGGAGCCAGTCCTGCACTGCCTACAGTCTATTTGCCTGCCCTCTATGAATCCAGAAGCTTCAATCTCTATTGAGTTCAGAAAGCCCACTGGAAATTCTCACTCTGCTTGCAAATCTAGTACCACCTGTCCTTGAGTTTTACAGGCCACTGGAACTTGATGTGATTCTGACATTCAGATCTGATTTTCCATGCAGTTTATGAGCAGTTGGACCCATGGTTATCGGATATCTCTAGTGTCAACACAACCAAATGGATGTGATAAAATGAAATGAAAACCAGCAAGACCAGCCTGGTTACCACATAATAGAAATTAGTACTCAACAAAGAGTTTTGCTTCTGGAATGCCCAGAAGACCTTGTGGCTAAGATAAAGACTAATTTGTTTAATGGTTTTCATGCCCAGAAAGAATAAAGACATGCTCTATCCATACATCAGAAATAGGACCTCTGTAAACCTTTGCTTAGAAAGAAAGATTAAAATGGATAATCATCTTTTTGTCACAAGGTTTTCCTGCTTCCTCTCTTTTCTCGGGGCAGTCGGCAGCACTTTGCAGCTAGTAAATGTGTTTGGCAGGTAATCTGCCACCCATAGACCAGATGCTGCCTTGGCAAGGTTAGCTTTCCTGTTGCCATGGCAAAGCTCAGGCAGCCAAATGACACGGATGCCATGGCATGTTGCCAAGGTAATCTGATGGCACAGGCCTTTGTTAATTGAAAGAGGGAAGCAGGCTGGTGCAGCCTGCTTTTCCCTGCCAATCAAGGCTGAACTTTGAGCAGGGCGAAGGACTAATTAACTGCCTCCACCAGCTGTTGGCTCTAGCATGCCAAATCTGACAAGTGGCCAGGGCCATGCATCCTTAACCCTTGCTGCCTATGGAGGAGAGGCAGCAGTTAATGAAGCTGTTGGAATACTTGTAAATTTTGCTTTTCTTTGAAAGACTGATAGTGAGGAAAAAGAAAGTAAAGTGGTTGTGTTCTTCTTGAAGAACGGCAAACATCATGTTTAGTTGGCTCATGACTCCCCCTTTGAACCGGTGAAGCTGTCAGGACACAGCAACACACAAATCATGAATATACTCTCCAGGTGCCTTGCAGAATAAAAATGTAATGTGTCCTAAAAATTTCAAGGCTGACTTGTTAAAGGGCTCTGATTCAGCAGTTGCAGGGAAAAACATCTCCAATGCTGGCTGTGTTTGCCTACCGACATCTCCATTTCTCACTGTGGTAGGAGAGAAAAGCAGCTTGTGCTGAAGGTACAGTGAAAGGAAGCCTTTCTGAAAGTGACTGGGTATAACTCATCGGTCCTGAGGTTTCCTGAACTCCTCTTGGGCAGACTCTTTCAGCATCCTTTGTCTTTCATTGGCTGTAGTGTCTATCCAATGCAGATTACAAAAACTGTCCATTTTCAGCATTCTGGATATCATTCTTTTCACTACTCATTTTCAAGTGAATTAATTCAATCTATTCTGTTAATAGAAGAATAGTTACTCAAACTGCTTCTTAAATGATAGGCAAATGATTCCTGGCCCATTCAGTTCATTCCTTTAGCTAAATGAAGGGAAGGGTTTTTGTCTCTGGGCATCTGACTTGCCTGTGTTATTGCTCAGCAGCAAGGATCAACAAGTTTCAGCCACGGGTCTTACAGCTGTAATGGATAAAATCTCTAAACTAACAGCATCTTTACTCAGGGGTTAGTTTTGCCAACGTATGTCTACACAGAGAGAGAGAGAGAGAGAGAGAGAGAGGGGAGGGGAGACTAACAGCTACAGTATTCTGTTGTTTGAAATAAGCCTGTTGCTTAAAAGGCTCTGGGCAGTGTAATTTTTACTTTTATAGGCATGTCCTGGATGTGTTTGACTTTTCAAATCCTCTCTCCAGAGATCCAAAGAGGTCTGTTTATAAAATCTGCCTCTCTGACTCCCTCCTATATGAAGTTCAGAGAGTAATTTCTACTGCTATGTATAAAAGTATCCCTGATGTTTTCTCCTCAGAGGAATCTTCTTCCAATTCAAACGTGTCCTTTCACAGACAAAAATGGTGTCTCAGGCTGTGTTTCCTGTATAGTGCCCTGCACACGTGTGTATGCGTGTGTGTGTGTGTGGACAGAGAGAGATGCTCTGGCTGCTGTGGGAGCCTTTGCACAAAGTCTGAAATATTGAATGTAAAAGCAGTAGAGGGAAATCAGTGCTTCTTCTGATCAGTTAATTTTTCCTGCCAAGTAACTCCCTCTGTCCTTTTCTGCCACTGGCTGCCTGCAACAGTTGTCAAGTCTCAGAGGGACTGAGCTGACTCCTACCTTCTGTTCCCACCAGAATCAGGAGTTAATGCATTTGCACAGCAGCACCACCACCTCCCTTGTGCATGTTAGCTAGCTGGAAGTCTATCATGGAAACCAACAGGTCAGAGACTGAGCTGAGGTTGGAAAATACATCATAACATGGTGTCCTGTTTTCAAGAGCCTCCTAGTCACTGGTGGAACTTTGTGCTTGGCATCTCCTCCAACTGACCTGAAACTTGCCAAATACGTGCACGTGGGTTTTTCCACACCCATTCTGTACTTGTGCTTAGTGGATTTGGGTGATGCCACAAGCCCACTGAGGAAAACTACCTGCAAAGAAAACATGGTAGTTAATTGTGCTTATTTAATCTTTTTACATGCTACAGTAAGAAATACAAATATTTACCAGCTTTCTGTGTAAGAAGAACATTTTTTCAAGTTTTATGCCGTACTAATAGGAATATAACCATTCAAAGAGCTTCCACTAGTACCGTGATAGAATAACCACCTTCCCCTAGTGTAGGGAGGAAGTCCCTGCTCCCATTTCTTCTCTTTGCTAGAATTAATTGGGGACCTTAATCTTTCTGGCTACCCAGGGATCACTCACTGGAAGTAAAAAGTGAAAAAAGTCTCAGTCCTCAAAAACTTGTAAGTACTTGGAAGAATACAAATCACACATGAAAAATCACAGCCTAGGAAATAACCATGACATATATTGTCTACAAACCACAGGGTAAATGAATGTGCCTTGTCAATATGATTAGAGGGATGGAGCACCTCTCCTTTGAGGAAAGGCTGAGAGAATTGGGGTTGCTCAGCCTGGAGAAGAGGAGGCTTTGGGTTGACCCAATTTTGACCTTCCAATACCTGAAGAAAGCCTACAGGAAAGATGGAGAGAGACTTTTCACAAGGGCATGTGGTGATAGGACATAAGGAAATGGCTTCAAACTGAAAGAGAGTAGGTTTCAATTCCGTATTACAAAGAAATACTTTTGTGTGAGGTTGATACTGGAAGAGGTTGTCCAGAGGAGTTGTGGATGCCCCATTGCTGCAAGTGTTTAAGACCAAGTTGGATGGGGCTTTGAGAAATTATATCTAGTGAAATTTGCCCCTGCCCATGGCAGGGGAGGCAGAACTAGATGATCTTAAGACTCCTTCCAACCCAAGTCATTCTATGGTGGTCAAACACAACCTGATATCAGGAGTAAATGTAAGTGACAGGGCTTTTGTGCTAGAAAAGATTTTATTCACATAGGATACACAGAAGTTAACGTAACATCACATTGAGGTAGCCCATGACCTGTGTTGTTATTGTTCACATGAGTGATTTAGAAATGATTAGGCCATTTCCTACTCCTTTGGGGCTATGATAGTGCACAGAACTTCATACACTAGTTATGACACTTAAGGGTATGGGCTTGCTATGGGTGTATGAACAGCAAAAATCAAGGAGTACATTAGGACTTTCACTGTCTCTGTTGTATGCATGCCCCAAGATTGAATAACTTCTCTGTAGTTGCTAAGTTCTTGGATCAGTCTCCCAGTCACATAATGATTAGAAACCAAATTCAAGGCTTCATCAATGTCTTGCATGTTCCTACTTGTTGTACGTACACGGGTTTCCATTCCCACCAGCATATTGACATGTGGAATGCATCCTGGGTTTGCCAGGGTTGTAAGGCACATTTAACTTGTGTTCATTACAGTTTGTCACCCAGATGCAATCACTGTTACTAAAAAGGTCATGCGTGCACTGCAGATATTGGGAGCCTGTCAGAGGCCTGTGCAGTGTTTGTTAGTAGCTAATTAAAATAATATATTTAGACACATTAGCACTTCCCTCTGTATATTAGTGTGACCGTGACAGCTGTAGAAAGGAAAGTGTTAAACTATTAACAGCAATTGTACCACATATATAGATTTTATCACAGTGTCTTCACTTTTCCTTTCAGTCTTTCACAGAAAATTTTCAACCCCCTTATGCCTTCAAGCCTGAATCACAGCATGTATTTTATGCACACAAAACAAGATCTTCTTAAGTGAGCCTGCTATTCCTGGTTGATATGACAACTTGTGCATGTGCAAAACTAGGAGCAGATAAACCACGTTAGCAGAAATGCAAAAATCTTGTCACGGTCATAATACTGGAGAATTTCTTCATCTTCCCGTGAATTAATAGGAATTTGAAGAATTCAAAGAAAATAAAATGCCCATTTGAAAAAATGAAACCCTGAATTTTTTAACTTTCCATTGTGGCTACAACTCAAGATTGCTCAGTATCTCAATAGTTCTGTTTGCATTTGGTTCTTGATGTGCATCAGTGGACAAACTGGAATGGGTGACAGACTGTTGCTGATGACACATCAGAATCAGAAGTTAATGACAGAGGAATGTTTTTAAGACCAGCTGCCTGTGATAACATTTTCTTGGATTTCAGATCTGAACATGATCCCTTTGAAATGTAATTGACCACAGGAGATTCCACTGAAAGTTGTTGTGATGATAAATCATTAATCAGTTTTTTTTTTAAATCAGATAAGTTGGTCATAACGCAGAAATCAGAGAAGCATTTCCTGGGTTTGAGCTCCAATATCAACATTTTGCATTGCACTGAGCTTCAGAGTTGTGTTAAAACTCATTATTGCAGAAAGGGACCATTTATGGAAATTCCTTTGTAATGGACATCTTTTTGTAAGCACAATTTTAATCAATCAGAATAAGTAAAACAGATAAGATTGAACAAAAAAGGCTCTGATAGTCACTACATTTTATCAATGAATACTTAGCTACTACTGTTGTGCTTCATTTTTGAGCTATTATCTGTTTTTTCTTTCTATTGAAATTTACTATTCTTGATAGATGAAAGTAGAAAACTCTTATTCTCTGGAAACCTAAGTATAACTGACCCAGTGCTGTACAACAGTTAGGTAACCCAAAGTGAAAACATTCTTGGAATTGACCCGTAAGTACTGCTTGTTCTCCAATTGAACATGGTTTTGGTTTTAAAATTGTGGTTTCTTTGCTTTACAAACTAACTGGTTTCAAACCTACTTAGAACAGGAAAACCTAACACAGTCAGAGTTTAGTTGTTTCCTCCACCCAGTATGGTTAAAACACAAATTTACAGAAGCTGTGAGGCTGTCATAGGTGGCTGGAAAGCTAGGGGACAGAATAGACTGAAATTTTATTGATGGAGTAGGTTGAAAATGCATTAGAAATTCCATCCCCTTCTACAATCAGCTTCAGCACTGGGTGATGTTGGCAATGGAACTGGTGCTGGGAACAAATATCTTGTTAATTCCCACCCCAAACCTCAACACTTCATTGTCATTAGTAGAAGAAAACTAAATTATTTCTTACAAATAAAAATTTTCTCCCTCCCCCTCATAAGCCCTGCTAATTTTAGGATGAAGAAAAGGTCTTTTGTGAGAAACAATTGCTTGTATGATGAAAGGAGAAGTTTCTGGGATTCAGTGGGCAGGGAAGAGGTATCTTTTAAGGAATAATATTACATTGGGAAAAGTGTGAGGAAAGGGGAATGGATGTGCCAAAGTTTCTGATAATTTGCTAGAAGTCTTCAGTAGCAAACTATACATGAAATTTTACCATCCCATGCCCATAACACTGTTTTACTTCAGTATGTAACTGACCAAAGGATAACCAAATCTACCACTGCATGGCATGTTGTAAGGAAAAGCTATTTTTGTGAAGTTATAAAATAGTCTAGGCTGAGAGGAGCTTACAACAACCTAGTTTGATTTACAATAACAATCTACATGATATGGAAGAGCACTTTTTACCATGGCCACTGGCATCTCTCTGTTGGGGGACTAGGAACACGCAGCAAGGACCAAATATAAGTCTGTTTTTGTGAGACATTAAATTGATGTTTTTACAACGAAGTCCTTATTTGGAAATTAGTGTTTAAAGGAGAAGGACAGGTTTGGTTGGCTGAGTGAGTAATTCTAATACTTCATCAGCTCAGGTAATTTATAATACTTACATTTCACTTTCACTCTCCAGTCAGTAGCAAGGAACATACCCACTGCTTAAAGCAAGATGGTCTTCTGGAGACAAGAAGCCTTAGCATAGACCTACCATTCTGCCAGCGTGTGATCTTTGCTTATGTTAACTCTTGAGAGATGGAAATCTACCTTCTGTGAGACTGAGTTAGTAATTCCTGTCTGTGGAAACAAAAAAATAACTGCACCCCAGGAAAATGTAAAAAAGTGATGGTGTTGAAATAGGCAATGATTTATCTTCTTCTGAGATTAGGGTTTCAGTTTTCTTCTCTGGACAACAGCACTTAACAAACATCCTATTGCTTCTGAAAACAACAAAGATACATAAATCCCTCTCAATTTCCTTCCTGTTCCCTCCTACAAAAATAACTTAAAAACTAAATAACTTAAAAATTCTCTGCCTCACAAGTTTTTCACAGAGACACTGAGCAGAGATGGAAGGAAGGAAGGAAGGAAGGAAGGAAGGCAGAGAGGGAGGGAGGGAGGAAGAGAGGGAGAGTGAAAGAAAGAAAGAAAAGGAAGGGAGTTTCTATTTTTTGGTTGCCAGGTTTTTCAGTCTTCATTTCAGCGAAGATGCTCATTCTGTACATGAACACTTTGATTATGTCTTCTACCTCCTCTCTGCACCCACAGAATCCGTATCCCAATTTTAAGACTTACAAGGACCCTCAGAGAGGACACATTGCACTTCACTTCCTCTGATGACCATCACAGTATCCCCTACTCCTTTTATGCCTCCTTCCACAAGAAGGACGTATTCCTGAATAGCTTTTCTGTTCATCAGTCCTTATCACACTGGAAGCAAATCCAGAAGGTTTTGATTTCTGCATAAACAGCATTCAACTAGGTAAATATAGGTGGGCAGCATAAAGGCATCCTGACATCATCTACTTATGCCCTCAGCTTCTAACAATTAAACAAGATTTGGTTGATTCCAGCAACTTTGTTCTCACACTGTAAAAATCCTTATAACTTCTGTCAAATAACACACACCCAACTGAAGACTGTGTCAGCACTGTACATGGCAATAAACTCACTGTTTGTTCGGTCAAATTGATAGTGAGTGGCTCTGAAAATGTGTAAAAGCATCGATATGCAAAGGACTCAAAGGAGGATGTCTCTACTTGGTGCATGTACAGACTGCACCTGTGCAGACCTTTCTTACTCAGGCTTTTATATCTTACCCATTGTGCTGGTGAGCACCCTCTCAGTCATTATAAGAAGAAATGCCTCTTTTCTTCAAGATTTCCCTGTGGAGGTTGATACCTGGATGGTTTTGCCCTCATTTTTGTAAAGGGATCTCTGAGAGTTTGTGGTTGAGTCTCTTAGAGTCTATATAGGTTCACTGTGGAGATTTGCTTTGCAAATGTGACATCACAAAGAACTCTGTATATTGATCTTGCTGTGGACAAGTTGTATGCAATGAACCAAATAAGCAAGGTGAGGCTCTGGAAACAAAAATGGTTTCAATTTCCCTAAAATACATTAATATTTTATGAGGGCTGCTTAGCCATGTGGTTGAAAATTAACTGGCAGCAAGTAGAAGATTGTATGTGTATCAGACAAAGCAGATACTTGCTCTAGTTGGTCCAGAATCAGATGAATTGCACCCTGTCACATCAGGAGCTTTTACCACTCATGCAATGGATATCTCAAAAACTCTGTAGATGTAGATGTAAAGATGGAATAACTTCAATGATTTCCCTGTTTTTTGGTGACTGTTTTAGAGTTTTGGTACAGGTCTTTTGTTGGAAGTATTGATCATTTTGATCTTTTTCATTAGTTACTGGATGATTTCAGACTGGTACATCCCCTACAAGTCAGAAAAAGCCCTGTCTATAATATAATGTGTATATGTAATGCAGTGTAGATGGACTCCTTTGTTTAGGAAGTCATATGTCTAAAGCAGAAAACAACTTTTCTCTTCTTTTGGGGTCACTTTCTACAGAAAGGAAGCCAAACCTCTGACTTCATGAGAAAAGAAAGGAAAAACAGTGTCAATTGAGACAAATTTTATTTTCTCAGCTCCTGAAGACATAATTAATCTTGTACTGGTATCCTGACATGGTAATGCAATGGACAGTTACGACAATTACTAACATTCCAGGTTCTCATATTAAAAAACCTTAAATTAGGCTTCTAGATCTATACACATAGGAACAGAAATAATTAGTGATCATTTGAAAATAACTCCATCTGTACAATAATCCAGCTCTATAGTCCTGTTTTGTAGGACTTTTCTCTAGTTTTCAGGAACACCTGAATCTTTTCTGAATTATCTTATCACCTTAGAACATGAGATTGAGACCCCAGAAAATCTTCAGCCTGAAGAGGTTACAACTCTTCCTTTCTTACTCCTGGCTACTAAGTCCTCTCCTTTCCTAACTTGTGACTTCTCTGAGACAGTGATGTCCTCACCACCCTATTTCCCCATGACAGAACTCACTTGTTACTCATCTGCTCTTTTGGTGGGAGAAAACGTTAGAAAAACACCAGGGCTAGTGGCTCACCCACAAAAAGGCAGAATTGTGTGACTGCATACAGAGAAATACCATTTCACACTTCCACCTGGGTGCAGAAGTGAAAGGTTTGCTTGTGGTGAGTAACTGATGCTGCCCTGGTTGTGTGACAGCTGATCATACCCAGAAAACAGGAAAATTCCCTCAATTTTTCTCACACAGGTGCAAAATTTAAGAAAGGCTTTTCCACTCACTATAATTTGAACTGTATCTCATTTTTTTCCACTCTTCTTCTCACAAATTCAACAGCTCAGAACGTGACAAGTGTTTTTAGAAATGAAAGGCTTGATATAATTGGAAATTTCTGAACTCAGCACTGTGTTAGTACATGAGTTGACAAAGCAGAAGGTTTAATGTGGCAGAAACACCATTAATGGAGGACAGACTTTTAAATAAAAAGTTATCACTGGAAATATTTCTCTCATCTCAAACCTTGCACTGAAAATGCTCTAGATTGATGTAAGTTCACATATAAGATCTTGAGTCTGGCCAGCTATTCTCAGCTTGCAGCTCCAGAGGTCTTATGAAGGGTTTGTCAACTAGACCATGGTGGGCATCTTCTTGGGAGGCTTAAATGTATTCCACAGAGGCTTGCACCTCCCCTTGAAGACAGGGAGTTACAAAACGAAAACAGTTTGGAAACACTGATTTGGACTGCTACGAAAAAGCCCAGCAGAGGCTCAGACACCCCAGCTATGTTCTGTTATTCTCAAGAAAACTCTTCCTGTCAGGAGGACTGAATTGGAGCCAATAAATGACCATTCACAGCCAAGGGAAAAAAAAAAAAAAGTTAAAGAAAAGTGCTGTTGGTTAGTTGGCAAACTTGAAGCAGCTTTACTGGCACTGAATATCTTTGTGTGAGCATTGCTTTAGCCAAGGAACAGCTCTCAATCCTTGTTATGCAACTCAGTGAGATGTAATTCCCTTAATACAAAGCCAGGAAACCCCAAAAAACACCAACAAATCAGAAAAGTATCTGACTGAGAACAGTGGTCTGGAATTTATACTGAAATCTGGAATTTATACTAAAAGTCCAATTGTAGCTCATGTTTACAAGATGCAGGTTAGAAAAATGCCACACACAAGCTCCTCACTTTCTTTTTGTATCTCCTGCAATCAAAACTGCTGGATAAGAGAGGCAATGTTTGCATTAATTAGTGCATAGATTTGAGTAGTCCTGAGTTGTTTTCCAGGCTCTGATACTGATTTGCTGTCGTCCAATCCTTATGTATATTTAAACCACATTTACTGAAATGATTCAAGAGTGCTTAAGGCTACAGTGACTTAAGCACAGTGTAGCTGGATGGAGAGAGGCATTACTAACATAAGGCTCTCTGCCTGCTACCAATAATGCTCTTTTGCAGTAAATCATAGCAGTAGTAACCTTTAAAACCAAAACTTTTGCAGTTGACTCACCAGAAGGAACACACATTTGAACAAGAGCTTCTGGGTGTGAGTCGTATCCTGTGTGACCCACCTTTCTACCCTTTCTCATCTACTGAGTCTCAAATTCAATACTGTAAATGGGTTTTTTTCTTACTTCAGTTTGTTTCCAGAGGAAGATGAGTTGACCACTGCAGAGTGCTTTTGAAAGTCAAACCAATCACTGTGTCTGTACAAAAAAAGTCTCTTTCTATTTGATCTGGTAAAGTTTCCTTCTGTGAAATCATCCAGCTAAAAAATACAGAGTTATTGTGAACAGGACTTTTGAAAACTTCGTGTTGCTTGCTTCATCTTCATCCACACCGTTAAAAACGCATGCCATATTTTTTGTTAATGTACTATAATATTAGCTCAAATTTTCATCTTCTGAGAATTTTGTCCCATTGGAACAAAATGGCAATTTAAAACATAAATTCACAAGCAGTTCAGGTACCATATTTATCTATATTGACAAGACAAAGGACTCTGAGATAACACTGAGATTTGACCAAGTAAAAGGTAAATAAAAATTGCAATTAGGTGAGATGCTGCAAGTATAGTGCATATAGTTAATGTGTTTAGTCACCATCACTTCTGCTCATTCATGCTGCAAACAGGTAAAGGGTGCTACTAAGGCAGGGAGAAGTGCTCTGTCCCTCCCCAAATTTCCCAGATAGGCTCTTGTGCAGTGACAAAATATGTGTGCACCAAATTTAACACTTTGCTTCTCTTCAGGCTTGCTGCACGCATGCACACTACATATTTAATATCCAAGGAGTAAGTCTGACATCTCCAGAGGTACAATATTCAGGGGTAACACTTCTGGGAAGTGCTGTACCAAGTAGATATAAAACTGAGCTCCGTGTGTCCTGCTGAAAGACTTAATATTTTTGGACCCAGGCTGATTGCAGCTAATACACAGTGGATTTAAGTGAGACAGAAATCCTGGACTCATGTATAAATCCAGAGGGGTTTTTTTACAGAAATATAGGACATGTTCATGGAAACCAATGAGAGGAAGAGAGAGTTTCACTTGCAATAGGAGTCTGGAAGTGTTGGCTTGCTTAGTATGTCAAAATTAATGCTGAGAAGGGATGTCGTTTCTGCCTCTTAATGCATCAGGGTATATTCCATGAAGAGAATTGATTATTAAAGTTATAGAAACATGTCAGCATAAGGCTGAATGAGTGAAAACCGACCATGCATGACTCAAAGCTGGAAACTGGCTGCAAGTTTCTTCTTGCCAGAGGAAGGAGTTTCCTGAAACAATGGGAATAGTGGGACTGTAAAAAAGGCTTATTGTGCTCATGGTGGTGCTTGATGTGTTTGGGAGCAGGACTGGATGCCAAAGGATGTCTGTGACAGATGAATGAAATCAATATCCTGAAGTCACACAGACTGAGAGGTAGGCAGGGATTTGGGTGTGGTGGGGCTCACATCCAAACCATCAAGGGTAATATCACACAAATCAGTTTAGACACAGCTTCAAGGGTATCAGACACTTCCACAGTGGAATTTCTCTCTTCTTTTACTGAGAACCACAGCATTTCATCCATAGAGTTTTTCAGCTTGTAAAGTAAATCATTCAAAGAGATAACTCCAATAAGCAACAGGCTGAGCTCAGGTGGTCAGACTGTAAAGGTTTGACTGGTTTGCATTAAGAATCTAACAGTACAATACCAGCTCACTTTCCTTCATTTTTCTTTCTTTTTTTTTCTTTTTCTTTTCTTTTTAATAATCCTTTCTAGCCAGTCTTACAGGCAAATTTGAAAACAGAGTTGTATGATTTCCACCTTTTTATCTCATGGTCTGGTAGAGATATAAGCTTAGCAAAAATAGTGAAAGCAAAGCTTACATGGAGATCAAACATTAAAAAGCAAAAACTCATGAAGTATTGTCTGCTAGAAAGAAATGTAAAATGTGATTTCAGACTTATGATCTATCAATTAAACTTTTCCTGAATTTCTTCCTATACACAGGATTTATTTTTATTTGACTGAGGGCTGTATTTCTGTAACCAAGCTTGAGGGCTTTGCAGTTTAGAAATGTTGTCTCAAAGTCCAAAAGCAAAACCTTTCCTTCATCACTCCTCTGCTGATATTTTACAGAGGATTTTTTCCCCTGCATTTTTGATAAAAATTACCTAGCAATGTATAAATCAGTATGGCAGAGTGTAGTTATACAGAAAATGGATTTTAGAGGACATTGACAATCCAACAGAAAAAAATATTTTTCTGTTGAATGTTGTTTAGTTGAAACCAGAATATTTCCCCTGGTTTAATCATGACACCACCGTCTCCTGTTACTTTGTATTTATTCCTCTTCCTAGTTTTACAGGACATGGAGTACAAATCCGTGTTAATTACCATAATTACTGAAATGCCCATGAAAAACATTACAATGCATGATTATATCATCCCTAGATGGATGATTTTGGTTTTTGATCCTTTTTTTGACCCTTTCCTTTCTGGTTAAAAAAAAAAAAATTGGTGTCAATGTAATGAAAAGTAGTAAGTTGGCTCTTCACTTGCTGCTTCATAGCCAGGTCTGAGAAAAGATGGAAATACCTAGGATGTCAGAACTATTATCTACATTTCATTTGCCCCTTCATTCCACAAAAATCTACCTTGTTCTATTCAGCGCTTCTTAAAAGTGGTCACTGCAATATTTAAACCTCTAAAAACGTAGATTGTAGCCTGCAGGCAAAGTTTATCCCAGGTAAACTTAGACACTGAGGACTTGGCAGACTGAAAGAGGAGGACCTAAATGACCTCGTTGTTGAATTCTGGGAGCTAGCAGATGGACCAGCAACAAACCTGCTGGAAATCACGCCAAGCTACAAAAAATAGAGACATGAGGGTTGCACCAAGCAACACTCGAACTTGCCAATTTATAATACAGAAGGATTGCACTTTCCTCCTGGAGTTTGTTGCTGTCCAAGCTCAGATGTGTCTCACCTATTTTGCTAAAGTCAGGGTACTTCTCCAAGAGTGTGAACTTTCCAGTAGCTGGGAAAAAGGTCCCATGTTGCTGCTTTAAGAATCTGAAGAGCTGGAAAAACAAAAGTTTTGTCCCTGGTGAAATGAACACAGGAGTAATGAACACACCAGGGAGTAAGAGCTTGTATTGCTCTGAACCACTGGTGCCTGATTTCCACTCACCTCCTCTCAATATGGAAGGCTAAGATCTATAATATATCTTGATTCTGTAACTAGAATGATGTGGTGAGTTTGACATGATTTCAAACATGATCTCAACACATTCACTGTGCTGAGGATTCAGGGAATTTCTGACTATGGACTGTTTTAATGCCGTGTGTTAACTACTTAAGGGAGCAATACAAAATTCCTAACATCAACCTTGAAGGAAACATGACTGTTCTAAACACTACTTATGGACATACCTAAATGCCCTAAATATGAGCTAATGACAGTGTTTTTATGAATCAATGCTATAATTCAATTTCTGAGCCCAAATAATTGCATTGGTTACTGAAAGTTTCTTTAATAATATATAACTATCTTTTGTTAACAAGTGTTGTTATTGCTATAACTGCTCCATAAGAACTTGATCGCAGTTCCATAGTACCTGTTTTGTTCTTGATTTATACATCAGGTTCAGAAGCAATATTTTCTGAAATTACAGCCTTGAAAGTTAAAGGTGGAAATTCTTTCAGACTAGATAGTTCATCAGCATATGAGTGTAATATATTCCTTAAAAATATTGAAAATTTTGGCTAGAACTAATGATGGGAAAATAAGTTACTAAATAGCCAGCAAAAAAATCTGTCTTGTAATGCCATATGTATTCCTTGTCTGTCCCAGGAGCTGGGCCACAATGTTTTTGCTGATAATAAAACTTAAAAAGAAGTGGTGATTTTCTAGACTACTGTAAGACTGACCTACAGATTGTTAAGTCAGTGGAAAGATTCCAGCTGACTTACACATACTGTGGATGAGGCCCTCTGTCCATTCTATTACCAGCTGTTAAACATCACTGACAAACACCACTTTTCTTCTTTAAAGTTCTTCTCCTGAGAGCAATTTTGTGAGAAAATATCAAAAAGGTAAGAGAATAATTTTGAAGTTCATTTGATATTAACTATGCAGTATTGTAGAATAAATAAAGTCATGCAAGAGATGTCACTTGAATTTACCAAAGATAGATTGAGCCAGAATAGCTCCATGTCTTTTAATGAGGAATTATTTTTAGATTAGGAAACTTTGGTAGATTAAACTTATTTAGCTTTCAACATTGTAAGCTGTCACATGGGAAGTCATAAATTAAACTGTAAAACATGTAAATTAATAAATTAATCAGAAATTCAGTAAGGAGTTGGTTGAAGACTCTAAACGCATGAATTGTGTTAAATTCAGAGTTCTTCTAGAAACAGTTTTGAAATACGACTTACTTAGTATTTTTATTAGAAGCTAAGGCAAAAATATAATAATAAGAAACTAGTAAAATTTGCTGATGATGTGAAGTCAGGAAACAGCATGAATGAGAACACTGAAAAGGTGAAAATAAATTTTAAAAAAGGAGATTACATGAAGACAGTTAATTCTTTTAGTAAAATGTGGAAAATCAGTTGAAACTAACAGAGACAAAAATTAATCTGGTCTTGAACAATGGCAGGTTAGTAACAATAAAGTCTCCACTATTCACAGGAGTGAGGTTCTTGAACAGTTTTCCAAAATAAGTACAAAGTATGCGAAGGAGATTGAGGGTGGAGTTCGCTCAATTTGTGAAGGGGATTATATGAGCTCTTATTGCCTGCAGTAACAGGAAACTGGAACAGTGTAGTGGAACCTCATAAAATCTGTTATTTCTAGCTTTTCTCTCCTTTTATTTTGCAAAATTTTATGTCCATTTTTTCCTTTGTCCTCTCCAACAACTCAGTATTTTCTTAAAAACATCAGGAACTCTTGCAAGACAGTGAAAGATGTAGAAAAGTACTGCAGGAAATCACTATTAAAACTCACAGCAGAATTTTGCTAATTTTCTAGGCTTGCCTGATTTGAAACACTGGACTGATACTCTGGGGTTGTTTTCATTGCAACACATGAGGTGATTACATTTGGATTTGTTTCTTGGAGAAGACCCAGAAAAGGAACTCTAATGGAAAGTCCTGCAATCGTGATACCCCTGAGACTCTATTAACAAGCACCATTACATCACTGCTCACTTAAAGAAGGTCAGTTCACCCTTCCTTTTTTTGTAGACTGCTGTGGGGATGCAGGGACTGGAGACATGCAAACAAACCTGTCTTGTTGGCTGACTGCTTTTAAGAATCCTCAGACATGTGGGTGGAGAGAGTGGGCAATATCACTCTGCATCTCAGAGCAGCAAATATTTTACCACCTGTAGATAAGTAGTTTGAACCGTGGAAACCATTCAGGGAAAGGGTTTGCACTGAAAAATTAGCAAGGAATATGACAAAATCAGACCCAACGAGTGTGTAAATGGTTCTGTTTGTCACCTTTTAGCAGAAAAGTAACTCAAACCATGTTTTCTGGATCTAAAAATACAAAAAAAAAAAAAAAAAAAAAAAAAAAAAAAAAAAATAAAAACAAAACCNTGTGGAAATAAAAAAAAAAAAAAAAAAAAAAAAAAAAAAAAAAAAGAAAAAAAATCCTTAAAAATTCCTGCTCTAACTTTAGGATCCATAGATTTTCTTTCTTTCCGTCACTCCTATTTTAAGATGTTGGTGTATTTAAAAGTTTTGGGATTTGATTTGTTTCATTTTTAATCACAATATTCTTGCCTATGTCTAGACCTGCACAAATTACTTAGGTTTGCTATGTCAGTAGTACTGTTCTGTCCCAGGGTCTTTTAGAGCAAACCTCTACCTGAAGGGATTGTAATTGGTACAAACAAGTCTGCCCGAGTATTCAGAGAAAAATATAAATTGGAACTATCTCACTTCTTTTCAGTGAGCATTTAAGTAAAGTCTGGTGATCTCAGTGCAGATAGGAAGAAGTTTAACTATTTCACTCATGACCAGAATGTGTGAAGAAAGAGCATAAAAATCTGCAATGACGAGCACTACTTGCCATGACTGGTAACTGTGCTCTACCAAGGCAGAAACAAGCTTGGTTGGGCACTGAGACCATCCAGGGAAATGATGGGGTTTGCCTGAGCTGACTCAGGAGGATCACCCTGGAAGGATCCATGAGGAACTCTTTAATCACACCTCAAGCACCTGCCCAGACTATGGTGTTCAACACCTTGTTTCACTGCTCAGGGGGAGGCAGACTTATTTGGTGAAGGTTTGCCTACAAACTACAGTTATTATGCCTGGAAAAAATACCATACCTTTTTTAACTCCCCAAGAGTTACAGAATCATAGAATAATTTGGGTTGGAAGTGACCTTTACAGGTCATCTAGTCCAACTCCTCTGCAAAGAGCAGGGACAAGAACGAGAAACAGCACAAAAACAAGTCTCAGCTGAAGAAAGCAAGTATAACACCATGTTTGGATTGATTGATTTCTTGCAAATGTTTTGGTAGATCTGAATTTTCAAGAGCAGACATATAGAGATGTTTGAGTGTTAGTATGAGCAGAGTAGTGATTCTATGACGGTGACAAGTATTGATGCAGGACACCATCTCTGCTGTAGAAAGAAGAGAAAGTTTCAAGTAGGTCACAAACAGCTCCTGAGAGCTGGAGAGATATTTAAAACATATACCATAAAAAGAAAAATCCCCGCTTCTATATAACATCCAACCTCTTGAACCTGACATGAGTTCTTTCTTGAGGCTTTCAACATTTAATAATAAAAAAAAAATCACCAACAGTAAATAATTTCAAGAGCAGAAAAGATTTTAACAAGTGTGACAAAATGTTAGACCTTTTGGAAAGAGATAATAATTTTAGCAGCCTTTTTTAGGCCTGAACAGACACTTTCAAACATTGAGATGTGACATTGTTTTAAATGATCTCAGGACATCTTTCAGTCTTCATGCATGAATTATGTTCTTTTGGCCATATTTGTAAATACAATATGAGAACAACATTTCTAGGAATTATTATTTGCTTCATATTGGGAAATAAAGTGGAATTGAAGTGTTTTCTAGTTATACAGTATGGACTGGGCTGAGCAAGGTTTTTGGCTTTGTCTGGAGTTTTGTCTGAAACAGGATAACAAAGTGGAACTCGCTTGGAAGTTCAGTATTGCCAGGTGTTGTATGCCTGGAAATATTTCAAGAAAAACATCTGGAATTTCATCTTCAAGAGCAACAAAGCACTGGAAGCTGCACTGACTTGCCCAAAATCACGTAGACTCTCAGAGTAAAAACAGGAGGAAAACCCAGCCTTCCTAACGCTGTCATTACATGCATCTTGCATTTTCATTCTTACCAATCAGTCACCCAATCAGCCAAAAGTCTTCCTGGAAAGAAACAATGACAGAAGCCAGAAGAAACGCCGAGTTTGGCTCAAAACCATTTTAGCCAATAAACAGATGTAAGTAACTTATGGTTTAAAATGTATCAGTAGCTAAAGATCTGATTTATTGCTTAAAGATCAAGATATTGGTGTCTTTTCAAACAAAAACAATACTCATTTTCCCCCAGTTACTTTTATTTGACTTCTTGTTTGGACTGTTACATCTGTAAGATATCATGCATAGTAAATCCCTGTTGCTGTTGCCCTTCTCTGCTCTCTGCACAGCTGTGCACTGCAAGAGAGCTCTTTGGGCAGGGACCACTCCAACCTACTGTGGATGCTCTTGCACAAAAGAAATAGAGCAGGTTTGAACAACAATCTTTTCAGCTTCCTGTATCCATAGAGACTGTGTTTTTGAAGGTGTATATCCAGCTCAGATTACAATTACTGGAATCTCTGCTTTGTAATTTGTTGCTTTTGAATATTTCAGGTGGATTATTTAATCTTGCAATATCAATTCCTTTTCAGTGTGATGTTGGGGTAGCTGAGCCCATCCCGGGACGTTGGTGGGACAGCTCTGCTCTATGAAACCACCCCTTGGAAAGCAAAATGGCCTCTCCCTGAGTTACCATACCTGGATATGATGTTAATGCTTCTATATTTATTAACCTTAACCAGTCCCCTAATCCTATTCCTTGCTCCTTCTGTATCCCCCCTCCCCCTGTTCTCCCCTGTGCCCCCTGCCCTCTGGCCAGTGCCCTATAACAAGGGTTTCGCAAGGTCATTTGATCTCTTTCGTCTCTGGACTCCCTCAGGAATAAAGCGTCTTGGGACTCCATGTGTCTGAGCCCTCTGGTTGAACCCTGGTAACACACAAACCATCTAGCTGGGGGGAGGAGGATAAATGCCAGAACACTGGCTGCGGTAAGGGACAGAGCTGTCTGCACAGTACCCGGCTGTACTTGGCAGTGTGATCTTCCAGAGCTTCCAAGACACTCCTGGTATAGCAGAAGCTTCCACCCACCCCACACCTCCCCCCGGGACTGCGTTAGCTGGCGCCCAATGTGCGGCTCGAACCCACGACCCTGGGATTAAGAGTCCCATGCTCTACCGGGACTGCGTTAGTGTAACAATGCTTGTCTTAAGTTATCTCGCTCCTCTGTTGTCATGAACAGGTTTTCTGGTTCTCATAATGTCTTTTAAAGAGCTTTGCAAGCAATTTCCACAAGACATCGCTACACTTTTTTAAATTATCCTAGATAAAAAAAGCTATGGAAGATGCTATATGGCAGGTCATAGAAATGCAGGAGTTACTCTTCCACTCATCCCTTATCCCATGGAATTTGTTTCAAACCCACCTGGCAGGACTAGGAAGCTGGTCAGACACTCAGAAGCAGTTTTACCCACTTGGGCTTTTATTCCAAATCCTAAATATTGCATATTTGCAGACAATTCACAAAAAAAGCTCTTTTGTTTGTTTTCTGTTTTTTGTTGGAGGGGGAGGGTGTCGTTTTTTCTTTTAATCAATAAAAAACAATTCACAAGGTATTTTGTCCTCTTGGTATCTATTGGCAATGAAATTGCTAGACTTGTTCTGTCCTACAGGGAGACCCAAACCAACGAATTTACTCACTCTTTTTTTCCCCCAACATTTTATCTTGATAGCAATTGTTCCAGCTCCATTTAAGGGAACTTACAAAAGCAGTCACACAATTTAAATATTTACTGTGGAATTTAGAGCTACTTTTTAAAATGTACTAGCTGGTCTGCTCAGACTGAATAACTTAGTGATTGCTTCCATTGAGCAACTGCTCTGTACCGTGCTGAGAGGACAGGAACCTCTGGCTGGAGGCTGTGACAGGCACCTGAGGTAGGTAGGATGAAAAAAACCTCTCCAGCCAGTGCTGGACTTACACTAACAGGTAAAGCTTTTAGTGATTTACTAGCAAGTTGGCTGCGGAGAGAATCAAGATATATTCTGCTTATGCTACAAAATGGGTGACTGTCAGTGCTTTTGTGCACACAGGCATTTTTCAGTTGTGAACTCAGTCTAAAATATGGAGCTCAATCATAGTTCCAAACAAGACATTTCCAAAAAGGTTTATTTATTCATGTTGTTTTCTTCCCCAAACCATATAAACACTTGTGTTTGAAAATCAGAGCCCTTTTTCCTTGTGCTTTCTCCTTCCAGCATCACATGAGTGACCTGATTTCCAGAGGAACAGCTCTCAAACTCCACAGGAGGTACTCAGCATGTCTGAAAATCAAGCTGTAAATAGATGTGAATCTCTCTTTCTTTTTTCCTCAAGGAACTGAACTGCCAAGTCTCAGCAAACAGCCAAAGAAACACAGCTTGTTCACAAATGCTAATTTAAAGTTGCATGTGTGTTTGCACAGGCTGGATTGGACTGAATAAGTCTGAGTCACAATAAAAGGGAAATTTATTATTCTAAAAGGAATCTTTAAATTCTTGGAGGTTTGGGAAGGGAAAAAAAAAGGCTGTCATTTGAGAGATCTGCATCTGTGGGATCTGTGAGTAAGCGTGGAGCGGAAGTGAAGAGGAAATCCCCCACACCACTTAATGAAATGCTGTTGTGGGATAATCACTGCCAAAGAAACTCATCAGTTCAGACTTTGAGCATCTTTGTCTGTTAAAGTGCCTGAGCAGAGCAAGTGAAACATGCATTTCCTGTTTAGGGGGTCTTTTTTCCCTCATTAAGATATGGATTGTTATTTTGTAAAAAATAGTATCATTTATATTGGAGAATGCAAGGGAGAGAGCTGGATTTTTTTCTGTCAACTTGCTCAATGGATTGACTTTCCATTTGTTTTGAAGATCTTGAGAACAAGAAATTGTTTTCTAGCACAAAAGAAGTTAATAGTCACACTGTCATGTTCCTCTCATGTCTCTTCTTAAATCTTTGTTTTCTCAGATCAAAACACCATTATGTGCAAAGTAGCTATGGAAAAATTATAATGGAGAGAGAAAATTCCTGTCTTAAATCCTCACCAAAAGTACAGAAAGAAGAAAGAGAACTCATTTGTACTCAGGATAAAGGAATTTTAGGATTCTTCCAAAGAGAAGGCAAAAAATCCTTCCAAAATTTAAGACACTGCTGTTTCTCCAAGATGTCACAGGTCCAGCAAACTAGATCCCAAAACTTATTTACCTGAAATTGCAGGGTACAGATATGTTCCAGGTCAATCTAGCTGTAGTCTACTTTCATTTAATAAATTATTTGTAAATTGTCCCAGATATTACATGAACATTTACATGGTTAATGTTAACAATTCCTCTCCTGTATATAAACCAGTATTACTCCACTGATCACAACAGGCTGAGGCAAAATGAAGGGATACATCCTTCAGTGCAAGAGGGAGTAGAAAACCCAAAGGGGTAACTGAGTGTACCACTAGCAAGCTGGCTGATGATACTAAACTGGGAGGTGATCCCCCTTGCAGAGGGAGATAGGGAGGCTGGAGCATTGAGCAATGATTAGGGGGATCAAATTTAACAAGATCAAATGCCATATTGTGCATCTGGGATGCAGCAACAGCGGACACAAGTATGAAGTGGAAGAACAGTGGCTGGAGATCAGCCACGCAGGCTGGGATCTGGGGGTGCAGCTTGGCAGCAGCTCTCCAGGAGCCAGCAGTGAGCCCTGGCAGCCCAGAGGGCAAACCCCATCTTGGGGTGCCTCCAACACAGCACAACCAGCCAGGAAAAAGAGAGGATTATCCCACTGTTCTCAGCCTTGGAGCCCTGAGTGCAGGGCTGGAACCCACCACTGAAGAAGGATGTGGAGGTCCTTGAATGCATCCCAAAGAGGGCAACAAAGCCAGTGAAAGGGCTGGAAGTTATGTCCTGTGAGGAACAGCTGTGGGCTCTGGGCTTGTTTAGTTTGGAGAAGAGGAGGCTGAGAGTTCACCTTGTTCTCTAATAGCTTCCTGAGGAGAGGAAGGGGAGATGGAGGTGCTGGGTTCTTCTCCCTGGGGATGACACATCTTTACTAAGAGGGTGATCAAACGCTGAAACAGGGTTCCTAGAGATGTGATTGATGCCCCAAGCCTGCCACTGTTTAAGAGGCATGTGGACAATGTAGTTAATAACATGTTTTAACTTCTAGTCATTCCTGAAGTGGTCATGCAGCTGGACTAGATGATCATTGTATCTTCCTTCCAGTTTAAATTATTCTACCTTAATCTATTCTCTCATTTCCATTCTCCAGTCTCATTTTAGCTATGAATCCTTCCATCCTGTGCCTCTCTCTTACCATTGCAAGGAATTAACTTTGCTCCATAGGACCAGGATTTTCAGTCAACAGTCTCAGATACAAATATATCCTCTCCTTCCCACAGTATCTGTCTTCTATCAAATGGGTGCTGGATATATAAACTTCCAGGTACCAGAATGCCTATTCTCAGCTATTCCCTAACTGCTATTCACTCCCCTGCCCCTGTAAAATTCTCATTTACTTCAAAACTTGTCTGTGCATATCCGAGTAATCAATCTCAACAAGAGATGTGGAAAGTAACTCTGACTCTTCTGATTCTCAGAATATTCAACTGGTGGTGAAGGCCACCCAGGGTGCTGAAGTTGTTCATCAAAATGCCTGCAATACAAAAGGTCTCCTAGTTTTAGTAGTAGTGTTAAGGTGCCATGAGAGAAGTGGAGACTGGTGTCACAGCCCGTTTTACACAGTGGGGATGTCGCTATGAAGGTGATTTAACCTCAGAAGAGAGTGCAGAGGTTGCAGGGACTGAGTGGTGAGTCATGGGTCACAGGGACATGCAGTGGGGAAAGGCTCCTGGCCAGCTGCTGTTGGTGACTCTGAGCATCTCCCTCTCTACACCTCTAGACTTTCAGCCCTGGCTTCCAGAGACATTCCTTTCTCTCCATTGACTGTCTACAGAACATAAGCAACTGGCTGAGGTGCTCTGCATGATTGTGCTGGGAGTAATTATCTATGTTTTAGACGCTGTTGTTCTTGACTTCAAAACAAGAAGCAGAAATGTTATTATGAGTGTAGCAACATAGAATCCTGTATACAGAGGACATGTGTAATAAAAGAGAAGGCCCATATTCAATATTAAAACACTCCACACTAGTCCATTTTACAGATACAATCCCTTTCCTTTGGAATCTGTAGTATGAGGAACCCCATTATTCTTAAAAAAAATACATCAGCAAATAGTTTTAAACATACTAAAAGCTTTAAGCATAATTAAATAATCTGTAAACAAAATCAGTTCATGTGATAAATATTATGACAGTGGGCTTTTAAAAAAGCCATATTAAAGAGTTGTACTTGGTGAGTCAATTGTTTCTTTGCTCACAAATACCCACACACTGCTATGCATTTTACATAAAATCTGTTTCTCCTGCAGCAACCTGACATAAACCTCTGTGTTGTTTGGTTCACGGTAAATTTTTTCAATGTTGCAACTGAGGGAATACTTCAGGGTTTATTTAATTTTTGTTTTGAAATTTTCTGACAATTTTGGTTTGAATCACCATGAAAAAAATAACAAAGCATAACTTTGTAAAACAAATTCATTTCATGTTAATGAACTCAATGCAGAACATTTTGTTTCACCTCAGTTTGAAACTGCTTGATATTACTAAGTTTATTATTATCAAAATTTTGTTTAAATGAAGTAAACAAAATACTGCAATTCTGAAAATCAGATCACTTATTTTCAACATATAGGTTTTATTTTCCAGTTTTGAATCAAAACAGTTCCCTAAAATCTGTGCACATTTTTCCTATGTTTTAACAATCTAGTCCTTCATTTTTAATGACAGAATCTTGCTCTCTTGATTTTAACCAAGCATTATTTAAGCTGCAATGCAGAACTCCCTTACCACGAATTGAGGCAGATTGAAGGCAAGATGATGTTAAAGAGAAAAATACAGACAGCTACATGTACCTGATTGACTGGTTCAGGTTGTCAATCAGATTACTCAGCACCATGCCATTATTCCACATCGTACATCAGAGATGTTAAAGATCATGCTGAGTCTATTCTGGCATTCATAAAACTGATATGCTGTAAAGAGCCAGCATGGTATGGAGTTATAAATGAATACCTTTCAGGCACTACTGCTAGCAAAAATGTTCAATATTCATCAAAACTGTAAAATATTCACCTGGAATTCATTGAAGGTCAAATACAAAACTCAGCTTCTATTCTCTAAACAAGCAAACTTATTCAAGCTACACTGAAATTATAGCCAGTTTGGCACGTTACAGACAAACTGTTTTTGCAAAAAAAAAATCAATATCAACTTCTTTGATCAGTTTGCAAACTCAGAATTGTGTCATGGGGCTTTGTTTGGCCAATACATGAGAGGAAAAAGGTAGAACACTTAAAAAGGATTGAAATGTATGATCTATCTAGGAAACTACCATACAAAATAAATCTAAACTTAAAAGTTTTTCTATAATTTGGGTTTTTAAAGAGACTGTTATCCCACTGGTTTTAAAACGAGTCATGAGTTTAGGCTTCCAAAATTCTCTTTTCCTCATTTAGTAGGAATTAAACCATTGGTAGGTCTTTGGCTATACATCTACAATGTTGACCATTGTAATGACTCTAAGGACCTATTTATGCTGGTATTCTGTGTTTAAGGGCTGCTGCACATCCCTTTTGAATAAGAATGAACAACTGAAGATTGAAAAGTGAGCACTGTTCCCTCCAAAACAAAGAGGAGAAAACTGCAGTCCATGCCACTTATTCCAATTGTCCATGGAAGGAAGAGTGGATCTGAAAACTCAAGCCACTGATTATAATTTTTCACTTGTGGGTTATTGTAAATGTGGCCTACTTAGCAATTATGGGGAGCTTTAGCAACTCAGAAGACCACTTGTATTAGACAGATGGGGAAGAATAAAGGAGAATTCCTCTTGTTTTTAAGGGATGTTGATAAGCCTTTGTCATTATCTTTTGGCTTCCTGCAGAAAGAACAGATGCAGATATGATGCCACAAAAGCAATTTGTGTTGTGATGAAAGAGGGTGGTGACAGAGACTGGATTGAGTAAGAACACGGAGAAACTATTTAAACAAAGAATGCAATTCCAACCAGGAGTTTCTTGTGGAGCGACAACTTGGGTCCAAAGAAGCCTTTGTAGAGTCACTTTAAGAGAAACTGATACTGAACAAATTCAGAAGAAAAATAGTGAACACTTTTGAACAGTACTGGTGCTGAACAAATGTAGTACCTTAACCACGAAGCAATGATTTCTTCTCAACTCAAAGTTTTCAATTAAAGGACTTCCCTTCTGAAATACTTGTTTTTATGTAGAGAGATGTAAAGAAAATTAAATGCTACAAAGAAATCCGATTACTAGATCAATAATCTTATCTCCTGATAGACTTGAAAGAAGTCAATGGCCAGATTTTTAACAACATTACAAGCAGAATGTATTTTTTATGTTATTTGGTTTAAAACTAGATATCTAGAGTTTCACCAGCCATGAACCTCTTTAATACATAGTTTTTATAAACCTTTTCTCCAGCAAGTATATTCCTTTATCCTACTTGAGGCCTTGCAGCAATCTTGTGCTGTGGACAATTTCTTTGCTAGAGTGAATGCAGGAAAGGCCCACTGTGGATCTCTAGAGTACTCCATGGGAAACCAAGAACATGGTTTGAAAAACCCTAAATGGGTTTTTCATGATCTTATCATTATCATACTTGCATAGTAGATGTACAGTTTGATCTGATAACTGGGTTTGAATTTTCAGTAATGCCATGCAAACTTTTCCTGTGTATGTAGCACTAAATACTAAAGAAAAAAAAAGGCATAACAATAGATCAAATCTTGGTGCTTTGAGGTTCCAAGTAAGACTTGGTTTCACTTGTATTTTTAAAAGGTTTTTCAGTTCTTTTGATATCAAGCCTCAAAGCAAGAGACCAGTGTACTAATCTGCTGGGATCCTTGTTCTCTTTCATTTGTAAATGTCACCAGGCATTTCTTTAAAAGTCCTGCAAACTGCTACAGGACATCATGATCAACACTGGCCTATGTGGGAGCTTTCAGTGCTCAGGTAGCTTGTAGATAGTCAGAGTTTATACTAATAAACACTCAGAATAATGGGTGCTAGAAATCCTTGAACCAAAAGGAGTTTGCAGTGACTTAATTACCAATTAAATGCATTGTTGGTATTAATAACTTGAAGCTAAAAAAAATACAAATCTTCATTTACTTGTTCTGGGGGAACAAATACATTAAGATTTAAGCATATATCAATATTGGGTAAAAAAACTGTAGTTTTTAATCTGCACAGATATTCTTAGTTCTTATAGTTCTGGTCTTCCAAATCCTGTAGCCGTGAATCCCTGTAGTCACAAAACCTCATGGAAAGGAAAGGCCTGAACTCTTGTGAATTCCATTTTTCACTCTTATCCAGTCAATCATTTCCATGTCCAGCTTTGACAGTAGGAACTGAAAACATGCTGTTTATACTCATCAAAATTATCCTCAATTCTTTCTTTACAACCTTCTTTTGCCATACCCCTGGTTCTGGGTGCAGTACAACTCACATGAGTAAATTATAAAATTACTCACTTGACCTAGAAGCTGGGAGGTTGCAGGGACTTGGTGTATTTGCCATTTTCTTACTTTCTTCAATAGTTCCTTGCATGGACATTGCTAGCAGGAGGTCACTGGGCTAGATGGACACTTGGTATGGCCTAGAGCAGATGAAGAATCATAGAATAATTTAGCTTGTGAAAGACCTCTAAGAACATTAGTAACCCTTGAAACTGAATTACATTCAATCCTGCAAAGAGCTGTGAACCAACTAATTTCACATTTGAGGGGAGAGGGGTGTGAATTGCAAAATTCTGAATGTGCCAGGGTCATTCTTTGCAAAGTTATGAGACCAGAATAAGCCACACAGATGGAGAGAATGAAAAACACAGCAATTTAGAAACTCTTGTGGTTCTGAAAGACCACCATTGTATTTGTGCATGACCTATAAGCTCCAGAGGCCGTGTGTGAAGTGAAACACGCAAGATGTTACTTTAAAGAGAATATTTACTGCAGGTTCGGCAGCTCCTACTGAATGCTAGAATATGTGACCTCTTGATAATTCGTACTACAATTTTTCAAAGAAAGCAGGAAATGGAGGCTTACTGCAGAAAAAAAAAAAGGAAAGAGAAAGAAAAAGTTGACTCTTACTTGAAAGAGGTCTCTATATATAATGTTCCAGAAAACCTTGACTTAACTGCTTACTTTAATCATATTTGTTGTTAATTTAATTATAATGTAGAGTCTCTTGAAAGAAAGAGAAGCATGGAAATAAATACAGGGCTGGAAGACAAAACCTTTGTGCTCTCATTCTAACTCATTCTTCATATAAGCCTAGTTTTACAATGATGCTGAGGAAGTAACTTAAGAAATTCAACTTCCCTGTCTGTAAATTGGGCATAAAAATGTTTTCCTTTTCTACTCACAGTGGTGCTTTGAGGCTTCAGGATATCCTTAGAAAAACTTAACTGGTACTAGTGGGATTCCATGGGAAGAAATTGTTCAAGTCTAGAGCAGAAACATTAAGAAATTTCAATGTGTGGTTGGTCACACCTGTGCTGGAAGTCAGAAGCCATGGAAAACAGGCCCTGCAGTGTTGATGAGGGCAGGACAAATTGCTAAGCAGCTAAATAGGTGGAAACTGTACCAGTCCCCACCCTCCCCACATCCTGCCCTTCCTAGAATGAACTTGTCTTGCACTGTCCATGCCAGAAATATAAGGAACTAAAAGGCAGCTGTGGAGTCATCACATCCAGACTCCAGTTAACAGTGACACGACATCCTACTGCTGTTTCTTCCAAGACATGTGTTATAGGTAAGGAGAGAACTTGACATCTATGTAGATGTCTACCTCTGAATTAAGACAGACTCACTCTGTTGATTTGGACAGAATTATACTCATTTATACCAGAATATTTGGCTTTCATTATAGCCTTCTTTTCCTTTTTTTCTCTTTTTTTTTTTTTGTTTCATTTTAACACTGCCAGTTAAAATCAAAACCAAACAGATCTCTGCTAAAATGGGTCACAAGTCTTTGTGCAAAGCCAGGAAGTTGGCCCTTGGCAACATGTTCCCATTGTGTCCAATTCCACCACAACATTCTGCTCCCTGCTGCACCCACTCCACAGCCTTCACTGACACAGGGATGCCTTTCCTGCAGGGCTGTTTTCAGAAGTGCTCATCCCAACATTTGCTATGTTACTGTGATCTACTGATGAGTACCTGAAGATTAGCGATATCTCAAAGCATGCTTTAAGTTGTTAAATTCTGTTAATTTTGAATTAGCACCTAAAGCCGATTTGCAAGGTCAGAACTTTCCCATCTGTTCTTGGGAGCTGTGGGAATGGAGCATTGCTGCAGGCACACTCATACAGGTTGGTAGTGCAGTGGTCCTATGACTACTTGCAGAGATTTTGGAACATCTCACTGAGACTCCTGCAAACAGCTTGCTCAGCCTTTATTCTCTGTTGGTGCAGGTGTTAGTTTAAAGAGTTGTGCTGAGAACAGCAGTCTGTGGTGTAGCACAAGCATGAGGGGTGGAGTCCAAGTTTCACCTGTGGATGGCAATAAATCATACCACAGGATAGGTTGGGACTCTCTTTTTCACTCCTTTCCACTGCACCATGCTGACCACTAGAGTTTGCTGTATTAACGTTTGAGTGAACAAATCCAAAAGGTCTGAAACAGCCCTACAAACAATTACCAAAGAAAGCATGAATTCCCTTACCACAAGCTGTAGAAACGACAATGCCCTTCTCCAGCTGTTGAGATGAACTCAACTTGAAATGTAGGAGAAGCTGCAGGAAGTGTATGATTAAGTAAATGGCACTATATTCTCTCTGTTGGTACAGTGCCAATGTTCTAGTAGTGTGCTAAGGGACACTGTGCTATTTTCAGATTAAGTGAGAAATCAAGGTCCTGACTGCTGGTCATTTTAGCTAATTAAAGATCCCTTGGCATTTATTTGCAGAAGGAGGGATATTAGCTTTGATGAGCTGGCAAAACTCCAGCTGAGAGAAGCAAATGCTGCAAACCAGGTTTTTCCTGAAGTTCTGAAGAGTGGAGTGTCCATTTTCTTCTTTCACTCTTAAGACAGTAGCATAGAAAATTAAACATGATGACAAAAATTAATGTTGGGGTTTTTGATCCAAAGTGGACACCGATTTTGGCAAGCAGATTGATTTCTGGATGAATCTCCAATGCAGTTACAGTGTTCCCACATTTTAGACTTCCTAGTGAGATTCATCTATTCCCCTGACAGAGGTACTGGGCAGTTTGTTCTCACCTCCACTCATAACCTCGGTTCAGCTGGACACAGTCCCAATGGTGGCATCAGCAGAGGAAACTCTGACAGAAGAGACAGTCAATCTTTTCTAATTTTCTGTGACTACTGCCACCACGGTCCCAGGGAACAAGATACAAGGAAGACCAGTTTTAAAGAGGTCTTGCTCCACCTTGCAGCTCTGGTAATGGGTGCCCTTGTTCACAGTTGGGATGGTGCCTGTTCCGTAGAGACAGGGAACTGATTCCCCTGATCTTAAACAATGTCTCAGCTTGTGGAAAGTGATTCTTTCATATACACATCATTTGGCCATGTTTTCACAAAGACAGCAAAAGACTCTGCATAGCAAGCCCATCCTTTGCCAAATTTCTATTCCCTGCTTCAAAGCCAGTACGGGCCAAAGCCTCTCATCAAAGTGGCTTCCCAGTAAAAAACTTCTAGGGTGAAGAAAAAGGTATTATCCCCATCCTCATATCCTACAAACCTTCTCCACATCACAGTTTCAAAGAATCCAAAAGGAAAGAAAACCAAACAAAAATATCCACAAGGAACCTGAAACAGATTAAACAATTTTAGTCCAAGTAACTACACTTTAGCAAAGTGATAAGCAAGTGAAAAATGTGGCTAAGCACACCAAGCCAACTTATCTCCTATTGAAACAGTAATAATATTTACCAGGCTGATGATACAGGAACAAAAGCAGACCCTGAGATAATAGTCATATGCAATTCTAATATTCCCTCTTTTAACATCCCGTCCATCTGTTTCAATTACTCACTACTGGTGTCCCCACCGAGGTCATAACCCAGTTCACTCATGGTGAGGTAAACAGAGTTTAATGGGACTACTTGTAATCAGTAGGTTACAAGATGCCCTTTACTGAATCATGGTCAGGAGTAAAATTCCAAATATTCATACATTCATTTTCCGAGCCTGAGATCTCAAGTCAAAGGTCTCCTGCATATTCTTGATTTTCATAGAAAATCAGCTTTCTAAGTGCCTAATTATTTTTGGAATAGAGCCTAAGTCATCCAGTGTTTTGGAATTTGGACTTTCTGTCTAGTTATCTGCCAGAGCCATTCACTTAGAGAATTCATGAACAATAAAACCCAGTCATTGTTTTTCCTGAACTGAGCCCCAACCCAACAGATGCAGCTATTAAGAAATTAGTTAAACTAGAAACAAACACTTTAGAAATTGCCCAAACAAGCTAAAAATAAGAGCACATGCTGCAGAAGCAAAATATTCTGCCTTAAAACTTGACCAACAGCGATCAGAGGCAGCCCAAGAATTTTAGGGCAAGCCAAAGAAACAATAGATTTTCAGGAGTCGCAATTCAATTTAATCAACTGCTCTCAACTGGGACCCTTTGGAAATACACAAGGCTGGCTGAAGAGGCCATGAGGAGAATTAACTAGGTGGTATACTGGGAAAATGAGGAAATGAGCAGATGCATTTCTCAAAGCAGTTTAGGTGACTAGGAGGATGCAGGAGGATGTTCTGTTATTTCTCTTGGTGTTCCTGAGGCAGCAGCAGAGCTCAACTGCTCAGTTATTTTCATCAGCATCACTCTAAGATTTTCCTTGTGCTTTGCCTGGACATTTGGAATTGTTCTGAGTTTATAGTCCCTTGCCTTCCCATCCCCACATGCAAATATAGTTCCTTTAATACCTATCCCTTCTAAATGATGAAGTTGTAAAGTCAATTCACCTTTTAATATTAGCCTTTTCTTTACTCAGTAGGCAAATATTGGGTGTGTCCTTTAAAGTGAACAAGCAGTAAGACAATGTCTTTCTGTCCAAAACTTTGGCAAACATCCTTGAACACTTCCTAAACTCTAAAGCATTTGACATTTTATGCTCAGCTTTCAGAGAAAGACTAAATCAGAAAGTGCTCTGCTTTAGAGTTGAGGCCACGGCCTCCCCCAGCTGATGACTGTTGCTGTTCTCAATAACAAAACGCTCTGTTTGCAGATGGCTTGCCTTGGTCTAACCATTCTGCAGAAGTGATACTCTCCTTTAGGGACAGTGACCTTTCTGCTCTTGTCCAGCTCTCACTTGTGAACTGGAAGCAGCACTTCAGTAATTTCTGCATGCAAGCTCTTGGACCAATGAGAGATTTGTGTCTATTGGTGTCAAAGTGTATCCCTTAAAGGAGTTTCATTACATTTCAAGATAACACAGATCTTTCTAATAAGTCTGCTGGAGCACTTATGTGCAGCTTCTGAAATTGCTGCTTCTGCATGCCTTTTAGTGCTGTTAGAAGTTTCACCTCATATGAAACCCTTCAAGAAAAGTAACTCTTCAGGCTGCTTACACAGTTGTCATGGGAATTATTGTAACCATAGGCACAAACAAGAAGGTATCGTAAAGAGATTGTGGCAAGAGGTATCCACAGGTGCTAAATTATGTAGCCAAATAGGGCTAAAAGTATTATTTTAAAAGTCTAGAGTGAGAACTTAAATTAGAAATTCTTTTCAGCTGTTTTCCTGTGTCGATTTTAAATAAATGACATGCAGACCTCAACTACAACTTTAAAAGAAGAAGCTTTGCTTTCCAGACATAGTGCACAGATCTTAGATAAATAACCACAGAGTGCTACATTTCTAAGAAAAATAGCCTATTTATGGACACAGTGGCTTCTGTGATCCCCTAAAGCCATGGCAGCCTATCTTGCTCAGCTTTAAGACCATTTTTGTGTGCATTGCATGAACAGTGTTCAATGAGTAAGGCAGAGATGCTGAATGACTGGTTTAGGCTACAACTTTTTCGGGGTTTATGGGTAAGCAGCAGCAATAACACCACGGCAGCATTTCTGAATCACTTAACCCTCAGCCTAGTGCAGGGGAAGGCACAGAGTGGGAGTTAAATGGCCACTAGTTTATACCACATTTACACCAAAACCATTTTAAATGAACTCCAAGAACCAACGTCCTACTGAGTACTCTGAACATGGGACACATGCAGCTGGTGTAGGACTGGCTTTCCCTGTGCTTGGGATGCATGACACGAGTCTCAGCCTGTCTCTTGGAACAGCCTGAGCTGCAAGAGGACCAGGATGTTCCACTGGCACTGCCTTAGGCTCACATTTTCCTGTAGGTAAAAGGCAGTGCAACCACAACAGAGCAGTACAAGTCCTTTGCTGCACTATGAGCTAGGGCACAGATTTTTCCCTGGCATCCAATGGATTATGATGCTTTACAATGGGTAGGAGATCAAGGAAACAGAGGGGTGTGGATCTCACAGCTTTAATGGGCCATAAATTGACCTAAGTATAAAGGGCAGTGAGAGGATTGCACCAATCTACAAAAACAAGCATTATCTTTTCCTATCATCACGTTTTCTGTCTCTCACATAAGTCACAGTCTTTTCCCTACAGACTGCACAAGGTATCTATGACTGTATTACACTCACCTACATATCAAACACCTCCTACAGGAGTGTCAAATATTGCATTGGAGGAATAAGATAGGACAGTATCTGTAGATGACTTCATCTATCCTTGCAAATATTCTGACCTTTATAACACAAATCATTTGCATTTTTTTCAAGTATTTATTGTTAAATGCTGGCAATCATTTTCCTTCTGGAACACCAGAAGACAGAGATCAGAACAAACTCAGAAATATTACTCCTAGTCTTGCCTTTCTAGACTCAGGAGATGTATGTGTGATATACTATATCTAAATGTGCATGCATACATGGATATGTGTGCGCCAGGAAGGGTTTTAAAATCTTATTCTGACATGTGATAGAGAGATGCATAAAATAATTTCCATTTCTTTTGGAGAGTCTTGAGAAATATTTTTCACTGATTACCCTCAAGTGTGGGGAGACATAGTTCTCAATTTGTTCTGCAAAATACCTTTTTCCTTTATAGAAGCTTCTTGGTGGCCATGGACCCACAGATATATTGTCTAGACTGGTAAATAAATTCCATGGCTGGGTGCAGTTGGCATAGAGCTGTTTTCACTCTTAAGGTTCCCAAGCAGATCATAAACTGTTCACAGAGCTCACACCCAGCCTATCATTGAAATATAGCCACTGCTGCAGTGGAATTCAGCAGCTGCTTAATGGTTCATAGATTGCTCTTGTTCCCAATTAGGCCAGTAGCAATCTTTCTGCTGCTTTCGGTGAGAAGGTTCTTGTGTGCTAAGCCAGGCATGTGCTTAAGTACCTTGTTAAATCACAGTCTAAAGGCTTCAACTTTCTCATATAACATTCATACTGGCTTCAAATCTGAGCCTTCAGGGAGGAAATAAGTAGGAAGATCAAATGAAAAGACAGGGTGAATTTTAGGTAGAAGGAAAAGAGGATGAAAGTGGAGTACACACAACTAGTAAAGCAGATGATCCAGATGTTCCCTGTCTGCTCTAGCTGGGCACTTGAGACATCAAAAAGGGGTCAGTTTAATTCTTATAGCAGTTTCTATTCTTATAGAGGGGAATCCTTAGAGTAGAGAGGTAAGTAAGGTGTGACTGTTAAGCATGAGCTAATGAAAGCACCTTGAAAACTTCCTCTAAATTAATGTGAATGTCCATGTCCATTGCAGTAAGAAACATTTACTGATTTTCTAGTGGAAGGTTTCCCTGCCCATGACAGGGGATTGGAACAAGATGATTTTTAAGGTCCCTTCCAACCCAAACCATTCCACGATTCCATGATTCTACAACCTAGTTCTCATGCTCTCATGCAATAGTAACTCTCTGTCTTCAGCACCAGGCATGAGCACACAGGGAATAAGTCTCAGATACCTTTATAAGCAAGTTTTAGGTATGTTTTCACCTATACAATCTTTTCCTGTTTGATCGGCTGCACACTGTATTTTCTTCTCACTTATTTGCTGACAGAGAGAAGATACAATTGCAAAGTAGCCATTTATTTCAGTATAACAGAGGCCTTTGACAACTAACTGCCACAGGAAAACCCACTATTTCTAATTTCCTCTACTGTCTTTTCCCCCTCCCCCTCAATGCCTATTTCTTTTTTTTTTTGGTAATTATTTTTAGTGAATGAATAGAGAAGACAGACTGTAGAATCTCACTGATATAGCACTCAGCTCAATAGATATGAGTTTAAAACTACTGGGGATTTTTTCTTCCTGTATGACCACAGAAATTTTTGTGACCTTCTCATACAAAAAGTACAAGTTCCTGTCAACTGTGAAAAAACAGCTACTTTTCAAACAGTTTGATTACTCATCTTTCTCAAAACCTTTTGCCACATGAATATCTTAAACCAATAATCACAATTAATTGATGTGAAATTAAGATGTTACAGTATAAACTAATGATTCATACACACTAATGGGAAATTTACTCATGCTCCTCACCAACAGGATATGCTTCAAATTAAAAACTATCTAGTTAGAGACTGGCATTCATTGTCATTTTTATGGCATCTAGAAGAGGGCTTAAGCTGGTTGCAGACCTTTATATGCAGCTAAAAATAACAAAGTTTAATCAGAAAAGATTGGAAACACTTGTAGATGTTTAATTTATGACCACGTCACTGTGAAATCATAAATGTGAAAGTGAAAAACAAAGAAATTGCCTTCATTAGGAAGTTCACAGTACTTTAAATGAGAGAAACGTTTTGAGTAATATGTTGAAGGGTTTAAGAAATTATTTTGGTCTGGAAAATTTCTAAAGGACAATTTAAGAAATTATTAACTTCAGATACTGGAAAAGCTGGTAACTTGTGCTGGAATATAATGCAATTTTATTAAACTTGCCCTTCAGAAAAGGACTCGAAGAAAATACCTCATGTTGAGGTGTCTGCATGCCAGCTATGGATGAAATGTATGACAGCTGAAAATTTAGGATTTTATTCAATTATTTCATACAGTTTCTTAGTTAAGTATCAAGTTTCCTATTTAAGTATCCAGTTACTACTTTGGGGTCCTGTGCCATCTCAAGAAGGTCATGAACCTGCTTGAGTGGGTCCAGAGGAGGACCATGAAGATGATGAGAGGACTGGAGTACCTCTCCTGTGAGCACAGACTGAGAGAGCTGGGGACATTCAGACTGAAGAAATGAAGGTTCCAGAGACCTTATAGTGGTCATCCAGTACTAGAAGGAGGCCCACAGGAAAGATGGGAAGGGAATTTTTGTCAAAGAGTGTGGTGGTAGAACTAGGGGTAAGAGTTTTAAATTAAAATATCATAGAGGGTAGAGTTAGATGAGATATTAGAAAGAAATTCCTTACTGTGAGAGCGGCAAGGCACTGCAACACGTTGCCCAGAGAAGTGGTGAATGCACCATCCCTGGAAGAGTTTATGGCCGTGCTGGATGGGGCTCTGAGCACCCTGATCTAGTGAAAGGTGCCCCTGCTCATGGTTGGAACTAGCTGATCTTTGAGGTCCCTTCCAACACAAACCACTCTACAATTCTGTGGTAGGTTTCTAGCAGCATCAAGGGAGCTGTGTTTTCAGCCACATTGCACTGTACTTAACTGCACTGCAAAGTCTTCCTGCATAATGTTTCCAAAGTGCTGCTTTTACACTTTTCCCTGTGAAAGGGGATGTCTCTGGGGAATGCACTTATGAGGAGGACACGGTGAGTCAGATCAGATCAGTCACGAAAGATTTCCATCTGTTCAGTAAGAACTCCCTGAACACCACTGATCCTTGGGAATACTTTAGAATAGCATGCAAAGAATAAGTTAAGTAAATGCTTTTAAAACTTAAGAAAAACTAATAGCAATCACTAAGCTATATTGTCTTTTTCTTGTATGTATCAGTCCATTTCAGGCACCGATTACTTTGAAACATCATTTGTCATCACAAGTCAGGTAGGAACTTTCCAACACTGTCCCATTGATGTGGATAGAGCAAGAGCTCTATCCCTGCTCAGCTACATCACATGGTTCAGAAGAATAGGAACAAAAAATTAAAAAATGTATTGACAAACTTGAGAAGATATTTTCCTTGTATATTGTCAGCAGAATTTTTGAAATTATCTGTAACTTAGGGGAGAAGGAGGAAACATCACAACTAAAGAACAAGTCTCTCTCATGATTTCATGCTAACAATGTTTGATTTTTATTTCTTTACAAACTTCTGAATACTAAATTTTCAGATGCATTTTAAAATTGGAAAAGGTAATCTAAAAAGACAGGATGATATGTACTTTAGTAGATACCTTACTATGACTCAAGAAGCATGCATTCACTGTTCTTTCCTGAAATAAATATTTTACCCACACAGACACAGTCACTCATCATGAGATTTTTGAGGTGCCTGAACAAGGTGGGAGAAAAAAGTCTGCCTGGACAATAGGCCAGTGATTCTAAATTTGGTAGAAACTTAAAGGCAGGCATTATATTCAGCATTGCTACCGTAACCAGTTTCATTTTATTCACACCTTCTTTCTTTCTTCTTATAACATTTTCTGGTTTTCAGATATTTCAGTACTTCAATTCTTTGCCTGTGAAGGTGTGGAAAGACCAGAGGAGGGCAGGCAGAGTCTGGAAAGGAAAAAAGCAGAAGCTAGAGAGAGATGCTTAAAATATGTCAAAGAAATCAATAATCCAACTGAAAGAAGAGAGCTTTTGTAGTGAATCAGGGAATTCACCTTTGCTTTCCACACAGAAAGAACCCTGAAGCTGAATGCTGCCTCTTCTTACAGTTGTATTCAATTAACAAACATGAGGCAAGGTGACAGCCAAGTTCTTTACTTCTCCACTTAATCTTCCTCCTCCTTGGATTCTTATTCTAGAAATATCTAAAGGTTGCCTGTGTGGATTGATTTCTTATCTTAAGGACACAAAGTTTATGGTTATTTATTACACTGCTATGGCAGATACTTGAAAGAATGAATCAGACCCAGACAGCCCTTCTTTCTCATTTTACATATGACAAGTACTGGACAAAGAGATCTTGGACAGAAGTAAGGTGGGAAGTGTTTTAGGAAACTACAACTGTAAATGCTTCTGGTCTTTACATAACTCCGAGGAAAAAAAAAGGAGAAGAAATCTTTCCCTCTTGGCTGGTGTACTTTGAACAGCCCAGGACAACCAGGGAGAATGCCTTTCTTCTGAGGAACAAAGAGATATTTCTCAGGATGTGTTTCAGAGGTCACATGGTGAGAGGGGAGAAGAGACAGTGTCTGTTCATCAGCCTCTGGACTTAGAGCTTGCTTAATTGAGATGTAAGGAAGGCAGTCACAGGTCTCTCGTGCTCTAGAGAATGAAAGAGGGGACAGACTGCAGGAAATTTGGAGGTTGAATCACCATGACTCTCTCAAGAGGTAATGCCACTCTGCTTTCTGTCTAAAAGTGCCGTAATCCTTCGAACTACAACTAAAACCAGAGCTCCCAGCTCGGGGTCATGACTTTCTTGCGGTAGAAGCTCCTCTGCTATTCAAAATCTAAAAGTGAAGATGGAAAAAAAGTGTAACTCCTGGGATATAAGGCTGGTATCAACAAGGGAACAGATGTTTAGTCTTTTCATATCCAAAGCCAGGATAGGTTACAGAAGGAGTTTGAAAAGAAGACAAGCAGTAATGTTTCTTGTGTGGTGAAAGCAAAAATGTTTATGATTCTTTACTGTTGACAGGAATTAATGTGTAGAATTAGTTTCCAAAGTCTGAAAACAAGCAAAAAGAAAGGTCATAGACCAGAATGAGTGGGAATACTCACATATTTAGTGTGTTTTGGTTGCTTCACATGAATGTTAAGAACACACTCAGAAATAGTATTTTACTCTAGAAGATGTTATTTTTACTCACACATCTTCACATAACTTTCTTTTTCTGGCTAAAGGCTCAAATAAAGCATACAAGCAAGTTTTGACAATTTTGTAGAGCTATGCTAATGTTAGTAGGTAAGTCAGGAACGTCTTGTGATGCAAAGCACAAAATGCTGAAGAGAAGACTCAGAACCAGGGTTCATTCACCTATATCCTGCATAGTTGGAGACCAAGTTTTTATTGTTACTTCTGTTCAGAACTTGGTCTTCAGCCGGGATAAAATAAACCTGAGCTGCTAATAGTTGATGAGATGACTGAGAAGACAAAGAAACCATTCATGTCTACGTAAGCTTCATCCCTGCAAAGAAGAGGGACAACTACTACAGCCTGAGTGAGTCTCATCTCCCTTAGGTGTAGCCGTCTTGGGTGTCTGGTGTGCACAAATCACTTAGATCATTCTCTCTATACATTAAGAGAGAAAATTTAGCAGCTCCACATCGAGGTTAATCCTTCTGTGATACAAACCTGTCCCATGTGGGGACAAGACACCCTCACCACAGATGGGGAACTGGGTTGGCCTCCATACATTACTTTTAACTCTACCAATACAGGTGAATGAAATCTCACCAATTGTTTTTCCTAACTAACAGGAAGAACTACACTTGAATATTATTAGTCATCTTCTAGATACAACTGGAAAATGCTGCCCAGGTACTGCCCAGTTTCTAGACCCTCTGGCATGTACAAAAGATCAAATATAGTCTTTGAATCTGGATCGTCCACTTTCCCATTAAGCCACCTGAATTGCATCTTTTAAAAGAAAGTATAAGCATTTAGCTAGAAGCACTTGAGTTTATTCCTTCAGAAATGAGAGATTAGCAGCATCAGACTAATAACTATGCACAAAACCAATCATCTGAAAGATGCCGTGGCAGAAAACTGTGACAGGAGCTGGATTATACAGTCATAAAAACTTGAGAGATTTGTCAAGGGAATGAATAAACCCAGAGTTGTTTCCTATTTCTGTTCAATTTAATTTCTTAAGTATGCCTGTTTTTCTTTCTAACATATGATTCTGTCTCATTAAAAAAATAGGGAAAGAAGCATTTTATTTTCTCTCTTTCTCCATATGCATATTAATAGACCAACACTCTAATACATGGGTCTCATTTTCTGTAGCTAGCTGTTGAATTTTCACATATATTGTTAATAGAGGTGGCAACACCACCTAAATTTGAAATTTCCCAACACTCCTAATAAATGTTTATTTTCAGTGGCTTAAAATTCTGTCAAACTGTAACCACTTGGGCTAAAATCTTCCAGACTTGTTATCTGTCTTAGACTGAATTTTTAAAGATACTGTCACTCAAAATACCTCACCCATTTCTCAGAAAGACACCCAGGTAACACTCAGTGATCATCCATCTCAGACAAATAAAAATCAAAGTTTACAATTCTTTGTTAGAGCAACACTGAATATATTATTTTGTGTGGTAGAGACTCAAAACATAACAAGTGGAAAGTGAAATCTGGACTAAGGATATGCTGCATGGTATTTCTGTCTCTTAGTTGTAGCCTTTCAAAAGGCCCCTGAGTTTGTCCATGCTCAGACAAGAGCTGAGGCAGTTGGCAGCTGCATGTTTAGAAATTCCTTCCACACTGGTTGTGTTTTCCTGCCTGCTGCCAGCTCTCAAGGCCAGGAAGTGTCTCTTTCTTTCTCACTCTTTGTGTGAACTCAGTGTTTCCCCTGCTGGTTGCTAAGCCCAGATTCTTTGAAGGAGGATACAGCCCAATGTGTTCTGGAGAAAATTCAGCAAGGGTTTGGAAGTCAGATGTGGCTAGGGCGTATACTAGAACAGGTACCACTTACAGAAAATTGAACAGATGTATCTGAAGCTTCACAGTTCCTAAACACACATTTACCAGCAAACATTTTGTGCAATTCCACTGGGAAAATGTGTATTTTGGTATCTGCTAGTGCAGCTCAGGAGAAAGCATGAGAACATCACCCAGGAGTCACAAAACTAACTCAAGAGGCAAGAGGTCCCTGCAGTGGATGTAAAGGTTGCTGTGCCTGAAAGGGTACCTTTGCATGCCACCCAGTTGCTGTCTGATGGAATTTATGTTTTTTCTCTTTTTTTCTTTATTAAAACCCTAGGAAATTAGCCTCTTTCTCCTTCATGCACAGACACCCTTTTGAAAGCACCCTGACATTTCAAAGTCATGCACTCAAAACTTAGAAAATAGCAAGTGAGAAATGCAGTGCAGTTAAGTGCATATCATAAAACAAGAGTTTCAATGTAAAATTTTAACTACCTTGCTTCAAAATAAACATGTCGCAAGGCATGTGCACATATACAATGGACAAGTTAGACTCTTAACTCTCTATTTTGAATGCTTTCAGGCTCTTCCTTTTCCATGTCTTGCTCAACACCAAAGTTTGGCAAAATATTTTTTTTCAATCTTGTAGACAGGCTTACAGTGAGAATCCTACTTCCTTGCAAAGTGAGTCCAAACTATGGACAGATTTACAAGAAAGGATAAGCATATTTTGCCACTATTTGGCTAAATGTTTCCAACAGAATCTCACAGAGCACTTATTAGTAGAGAGTTTTTGTTGTTCTATGACACCAATTCCCCGCAGCACCAACACTGCTGACTGTATCTATTTTGATGCTCCTTTTCCCCATAGCTCAGCCAAGAAGATCCACACCAGTCAATACGGAATGTATTTTAGTCATTATCATGGTCTTAATAAAGCTTATTCTAACTATTGTATCATACTTTACTTCAGCCTCTGCTAAAGGCATAACAGTGCTTCAGTAACTGTTTCCCTTCTTCAGGACCTTGAGGTGGATTATCAAGGGTTTTGATTCTGAAAAATAAACATCATTTAAACTATGACACAAGTCATTGAGATGAACCAACTCAAAAAAGTAGGTGTGGGGGTTGGATCATCTCCTACATCGCATATAAATCTTTGGAAATTAGCTCTTGCTGAGAAAAATGTCCTAGGGCAGGTCTGAGGCCCATGCAAGAGAGCGTTTCTAAAGAAGGGCAAGAAACTGTTACTTTAATGGAATCAGTGTTGGTCGGTGCAGACTTGAAGACTTTGAAATAATTTATTTTCATGAAAACAATATTTTTCTAGACATTATAGAACACTATAATACAACAAAAGGCATAACCTCCTCTACCTAAGTCATTTATTTCCATAAGCTTTGGAGAGTGAACACAGCAACCCAAAAAATTATTTACATAAATAAAGGGTGGGAATAATCCTTTCAACATGTTGAAAGGGATCTAGTCCAAGTCTACACAATGAACTGCCCATAATATCTGTCTTGAGCCCAGAGAACACATTAAGAATTTGTGGTACTTCAGGCTGAACAATGTTGAGATACTGGGTATAAACACATACATTATGTCTTGGACATGTTCTTCACTTGATGTCTAATGAGAGCACTCTGGCATGGAATTCACAAATAAGGAAATGCAAGGACTGTTTTTCTGTATGAAATATTTTCATATAATTTTCAAAATGAGATATGACAGTACTGTAGACAAGAGACTACTGCAGCTTGTTTGCATATGTTGCCCTAGAGACTGATATCACAGTTAGTAGATCAAGATCTCATGAGGAAACATAGGCTAAAAAAAACCCTAAAGGTCTATCTATTATACGCAAAACACACTTTAATTCCCCAGGAGCACAACACAATGGCCAAAGCAAGGCATAGATACAAGAAATTATATGGCCATTTCTTCTTCTGGTTTAAAATTCTAATTGGTTCCTCCAAATCTACACTTGCCTGTGAGAATGCCACCTTCCCTTGGCACATCTTCCAAATAAATTATATTGGTCCTGTTGTACCAGGACCTATTCCACTGTTTCTTGCACACATTGCAGTTTATTACAGGATGCAAAAAAGTGCTGAAATATTTCTACCATTACCTTTGTTTTTTTCTCGTCACTTTAATTCTTTGTTTTTTGCCTCTGATAGACCTGTAGAGATCAGTTCTAAATAAGGTCAGTAATACTTTTATTGTGCTTTTAACAAATAAAACTACCCAGTACTACCTCATAACAGCATGTTTTTAATCACAGCCTTAACTATCAATAGAACCAATGCGACTTCAGTTCATGTGTTTGCATCTGCTTTATGCTGTATGCAGATCAAGTGCCTCAGTATTTCAATACCAGAGATCTTTTCTGGTGTTAAAAGATGTGTTTAACTCCACTTACAATTTTTTCCTTTTCCAATTAGAGATTATTAATCATCAATTGATAGGAAAATTGTTCACCTTGAAAAATAACTAAATAGGTGTGTGTGTCATCTGAATTTGATTAGAAGCCAAGAGATAAAACATTAATTTAGGTTACCCAAAACTTTACAGTCTGCAGATGATGGCTGCCTGGCACCTAGATCCACCCTCTCCAAGTGGACCCTTCCCTCCTCGCAATGACTGGGACACACAATAAGGGAACTGTGACTGTACCCACCAGTGATACACACCTAGTATTAGAGAAGTTCTTACTGACTTGTGGAGTACTTGGGTTTTATTTTCCTTTTTTTTTTTTTTTTNTCTACGTTATGTTTTGGAGTGGTTTTTTTTTCTTTTTTTTTTTTTTTTTTTTTTTTTTTTGGTGTGTGTTTTGTTTTGCTTTGTTTTATTTTGGTTTATTCAAATGTTTCTTCTAAATAATTTTCCCCTAACCCATTTCACAGGGAAGAACAATAATTCCCTTTTCCTTGGCTAAGCATAGCTACTTAGCACTTCATTTGTCACTGTGCTATGCACACATCCCAGCAGGAATGGGAACACAAGTCACTTCTTGATATTGGGCTGTGGGATGTTCTGCATCGACTTTTTTACTATGAGGGGAACATCTTTCTCAGTCTCACGCATTTTCACTCTTTTTTTCTCAAGAGAACTGAAGGCACAACCAAATGACATTAAAAGTAAGGAAAGCACTAGATACTAACAAAACAAAGGATTTGCTTTGGCTCTGGTTCTTATACAGATAAAGATTCTGAACCTGCATATGCTTCAACGACCCCTGGCAGTGGCTGTGATGAAAGCCTAGAGAAGTGTCATTTGGGATGCAGGCAGAAAAAATAGGGATTGTAGAGAGGTAACAAAAATTGTGAATAGCCCAGTGACATAGAGGAACTTTTATTTACCTTTTCATAATAAGCGTTAAACATCCTGAGAAAACATTTCCAACGTGATCTAATTTTTGTCTTCAATTGTCAGGTTTGCAGCCTGCCTACAGCATAACTACTTTTCTCTGCCACATGAACATCTTCCTGCACCACCATCATGGTGCCAATGTCCCTTGGCTACTACCACCACCACTATTAGTAACCATGTCCTTTTTGTTGTTGTTGTTATCATTTTATGTGGTCTTAATCACAAAAAAGAAGTTCAGGAGGGCTTCCTCTGCTTAAACATGGATATTTGCAATTTAGGTATCAACATATGGCTAAACATACTTTGGTCTGTGCCATTGGTTTTTCAGTACACATGTGAAACTTGCAAAATCTTTTTGTTGTGATAAAGGTATAAATGCTGCTATTGCTTTCACTAAAGTTCCTAAAATTCTAATTCACATGTTATGCTACTGCAGCAAACAGCATACAAAGAAGGAAAAATGGGACTAGTAGGGAAAAAACATGTTACAGGATACTACTTGGAATATATTCTGCCCTCACAACACCCACATTATCTCCTAATAACAGTAACGGAAATATTTCATACACATCAAGGCATACTATATAGCTAAGCCTTTGACTGCGTTGATATATATTTATGAATGTGGCTATACATTTATTCCCTCAGCCAATTTAAATGCCTGTGATTCAGAGTTCAAATTTATTCATTTATACCTACAAATAGAGAAAACCAGTATGAAGACAACATTAATTTAAAGAAAAACAATCTGATTATATAGTGAAATATATCAGGCATAAGGAAATAAATTAAGGTTAAAACTTTTTATCCCACTGGGATCAATTGTTTCAGAAAAAATTTGCATATTAAAAATTTATGGTACAATTATAGATCATTGGTGTAAGAAAGGGTGCATGTGGTTTTGCATAAGCATAAGCATTAATATCTTAATAGACATAGATATCTAGAATATGGAATTTTATAACTACATGCCTGCAGATGTGAAGAGTTTTGATTGAGACGCATCAAATAAACAAAACACAAGCAAAAGTATGGACATAGCATTTCATTTATGTGATTGAATCCATTTGGACTAGTTTTCCTAATTGATTTGATATCACATTGTGAATTATTGTGAAATTAATATGTGTGAGAATTAGAATACTTTAGACTAATAAACCAATTGAAAACTAAAGGCAGATTGTGGATCTTGCATCCAACTACCTTCTCTTAAAATTGCAGGTAAAAATTGCAGCATTCTAATACAGTAACTATTATTTTGGTTTATTTTGAGTATTAAAAAACTTGTACTTAAAGCCACTAATTTAGAAATCGATAACAATATGGTAAAAATTGCAGACACATATCCAAAATAAATCAGAAAGGTTCAACATTCAGATGTTATGGACATTTTTGAGTCATATCTGTAACTCTGTGTTTGGAATTTTTGTTAGATTGGAGGAATTGCACTGTATCTTCTCTGCAGACACAACTTTTAAACACGAATGTTAAGCCTTCACTTACAAACCTTATTTTTTTTTTTTTTTAATGATGGAAAAGAATCCTTTTCCTGGTATGAACAACCAATCCAGCCTCTAAAATCCCCTTGCTAGATAAAAAAAAAAAGCAAGTACTAAGATGTGAATGCTTTTCTTCTCTATCAGAGCCTAGAAGGTTAAACCTAGAAGGTTAAATTTCATTGAGTTTAGGTCTTTTATTACAGTGTTAATGATATATCCTCATGTTACGGGCATGCCAAAATGCTGAAACACTCCGAAACCGATCAACTCGGCTATCATCAAAGAACTCAAATGTGTGTTTTTAATGTCAGGAAATGATATAATCTCTCTTAGAGCTCTCTCATGACAAACTGACCCAATTCGAATGTAATAGTAATGTTCCTGAACTTTGGATGGTTCTGTTGAAAGGGTATTTCCAGATTTGATAGCCCTGATGCTGTTTATGCTGGGCTCAACGGCCCTGCCTGATTCACAGTCCTCCAAATTGCAACAAATCAAAAAATTGCTCAAGCATGACATTGGAACCTGTTGCACAATATCAATCCCAACTTCCACAAACATCAAATAAGATGGTTATTAGATCACAAGGCTGAGTATGTTTATTATAAAGATCAGCCTGATTTGACAAGATTTGTCTTAAATCTTTTTCAGGGCCTTGTTTCTTTTAATTCAAAGTGAGTTTTATACATATGCCCACTGCGACTTTTCTTCCAGTTCAGTTCATCTCCATTTTTTCCCCCTTCATTCCAGTTTGTGTGAATAAAACCTCAGGCAGCATGACTATATTTCATCTGGTTTCAAAATTAAGGAAAATTTTCACAGAAGTTAATGCAATTTTCCAATCAGACTGATTAACTTAAAAATGAAAACCAAGTTCATGTAAAAGATTTTTGTAAGAAGCTGAGGAGACTTGAAAAAAGAAAAAGTATTGCAAAAAAAAAAAAAAGCTTTGAAAAAAAAGTTTGAAAGGAATTGAAAAAAATATTGTTTTGGGGTTTTTTTTGCCCATACAAAATAATCCCATTCCTAACTAATTTTAAGTTAAAAGAGAGAAACATATTTTTAAACCAGAAGTATACAGTATATGAGGATTTTGTTGTTAAAATAGGTCAATTTTATTATGAAGAGTTTTACAATAAAAATCTGTCTTGTCTTAAAAGTGAGAAAGTTTTTGTTTTATTTAGCTTTCTTTTTTTTTTGCAATTGACAGTGATGAGTTCAGAAACAATTTGCAAGTCTTGTACCTGATTGGTATTCCTCTTTAAATAAATAAATAACTGGAAAATTTCAGTCTAGTATATGGATGGCTTTGAAACATGAACAGGAGTAAATTAGCCAGTTTCAAAAAAGACCTCAAAAAGTGTAACGATATAATCATTCATTTCACCTTTACTTCATGATGCAGAAGGGATTCATATGTAATATTACAGAATAACTAAAATCCTGTCATCCAGTCCATTCTATTTCAACTGAAGAAAGGAGATTCTCATCAGGAGACTGTTGAAATATAGACTTTTTGTTTCATTGACCTGTAGCAAAGATGACGGCTTCATAATTACTCAATTTCTGTGAAGCGTAACTGACTGCAAAAGTCAAAGCACTAAAACATAGCATTTAACAGTGGTGCTCTCTTGGTGCAGCCACCACGTATAACAACAACTGCAGGATACACCACTGCCAAAATTGATTGAATACACACTGAACATTTAACTCTGCTTCAGGAAAAATCAACCAGAAAAATATGGGTCTTTTCCTCTGCTCCTGAAGTGACCAAAATCAGGTGAGGAAGCTCAGCCGCCTCCAGGTCCCCCTGTACAGATAAGACAACAACAGGGGTATTTGTGTACTATGGCAGCAGAAAGTTGTCATCACAGGGAAAGCTGGCTTAGGGTTCTTTGCAGACTAACATCTGTAAGATGAATTGTGTAATCTTTTAAGTACCAGATACTACATTGACTCTCTCTATACAAATAAACCCAAGTCAGAAGACATGTGAAAAGATATCAGTTGAAACACCACTGAAATAAAACACTACCTGTGCGCACAAGGCTTCCCTCCTTGTGCCTTTCTAAGGAAGAGCATGGAACTATACACACCTGAAGAAAAGGATGCTAAGCCAGATACACATAAGGGAATCAGGGTGTCTAAGCTTTTTCCACTGCTAAATGAGAGGATTTCTACCAGTAAAGACCTGTAGCATAGAGTATAGATCATAGGGTCTTTATTAAAAAAGTAAAGAGCATGTAGATATTTTAATTTGAGCTGCGATTCATAATAAATTTCTCAATATAATTTCCGTGAAGGAAGAGATACAATGCAAATGGAAAACTTATTGGATTCCACTACATTTTCATCAGCAGGGTCTGACAACTGCTCACATCATTCAAGCTAGTACACTTTTTCTTTTCTGGGGGGTTCTAAGCAATCTTAAAGACAATAACTTCAGTTAGCAAGGTTGAATATTTCTTTTTCTTCAGACATCCAGATCCTCACCTGAAAGTAATAAATTTGGTTAAAAGCTTATGGCTTTCATCTAAATATTAATAAGAAAGAATAGTGAAGAACACTAGACTTTTAAACCTAAATTCAAGCCGGGTCCCCAGACTGCTTAGCACCTGAAACTATATTTTCTGAGTGGTCTTAGTACATTCAGTGACAGTAAGCATAATTTCTTTTCCTCTTAAAGCTTTAAATTATTTTTATTCCCTCCTTTTCTTATAGTTTTCTTTGACATTCACACTAATGTAATTACTTCAACAGCTGACATGTTCAAATAGCAAAGATTTGAGTAGGTACTGTGTATAATTAGAAGAGGAATGAGTTTGACCTTGCTGACATAAAGAAAAAGACAAGAGAGCTATGGGTAGATACATATAAGAAAATAGACAGGTTGAATGTAATTCTTTAGTAGAGTGGTAGTTTAAAAATGGAGGTATGTGCTGCTGGATGACATGGCACAGGTCAAGATCAACCAAATAACACGAAACTCTGAAAGAAACAAGCATCAAAATGTCAAGTCAAATTAGTCACTGGAATCACTTCTGCATAATGGTTGGCTGTGACAAGTGAGCACTTAAAAATGTAAATAAAAAGAAAACTTGCTCCTCTGTAGGTCTTAAGGGCTGAAAACACCTGTTCACCAAACTTACAAAAGATAAATTACAGCTAATAGGCAAGTTTTAAAATAATTGATAAAGAATTAATCAGAGAAACAAGATGCTTTTGTCCTAGAAATCAGCACTGCTACTGATTCAAGGAATTGGCATGCAAAGACAGTCTTCTCCATGACTCGCTGCCATGCTTCATTTGTCCTGTTGTGAACTGTGAGGTCCTGGTTTGTATTCTCCCAAATACACATGCAGAAGTGCAAACACGTTATTGCACGTGCCAAATGGGCAGTTACAAGTGCCATCACTTGTTGGCACAAAATTGGCCACATTGAGCACAAAACAAATCACAGTTGCTGTGTAATTACTTTGAAGCACTCATAAACACACATACAGCATGCAAAAATTAATTCAAAAAAACTTTTTTGAGCATTTTGTCCCTAGAGATGTACAAAGTCTACTATTAGAACACATAATGTGCACTGTATGCCTGCTCCCCATCAGTTTCCTGAACAGTTGCTCAGGGAAGTTGTGGTCATACTAAGAAAGTCATACGGTTTCTGAATAAATCTCTTCTGCTAGACCAGGAGCTTTGCCATGGAGTTTGTCTGGCATGGTTGTGGTAGGGAGGAGCTGCAGGGGTGGCTTCTGTGAGGAGCTGGCAGAAGCTTCCCCCACATTTCACAGACCCAGTGCTGAACAAGTGGGTGCCCAAAGGAGACTGTGATCCCATGGGAAGCCCATGCTGGAGTAGTCTCCTTGCAGGACCTGTGACCTCGTGGAAAGAGCAGCCCACGCTGGAGTAGGTTTGCTGGCAGGACCTGTGACCCTGTGGGAGACCCTCGGTAGAGCAGTTCATGAAAAACTGTAGCCCATGGGAAGGGGACCCATGTTGCAGAAGTTTGTGGTGGACTGTCTCCCATGGGAAGAGTCCCATGCTGGAGCAGGTGTGAGGAGCCCTATCCTGAGGAGGAAGGAGTGGCAGAGAACACGTGTGATGAACTGATCACAGTCCCCACAACCCATCCCCCTGCACCACTTGAGGGGAGGAGGGAGAGAAATTGGGGAGTGAAGTTGAGCCCAGGAAGGGAGGGATGAGGGGAAGGTGTTTTTAGATTTTTTTTAATTTCTCATTATCCTACTCTGATTTGATTGGTAATAAATTTGTGTCTCTTTTGCCCATGGTGGTAACTGATGAATGATCTTCCCCTGTTCTACCCATGAGCTTTCTTTTATATTTTCTCTCCCCCATCCAGCTGAGGAGGGGAGTGACAGAGCAGCTTTGGTGGGCACTTGAGTCCAGCCTGGGTCCACCCACCACAGCAATGTATCCAAAAGCTGAGTAAGAGTGAAGGTATCAATGGTTTTGAGTTAGAAATAAATCTTTTAGTAAATAGCCTGCTATAAACATGCAAATCTAGAAAGTGTAAAATCTTGTTGTCCAACACAGAGGCTTGAAAATATAAAACACAATATCAAACAGCTTACTTTCAAGAAATTAATATGATTATTATCTTGATTTGAAGATGCTTTAGTTCACACGTATTGAGTTCCGTTTGAGGAACGGAAGTTTCCAATTGAAACTCAGTCAAAACTGACAGTTTATCTGTGATCTCTCTTCAGGCTACTGTTATGAAATAACCAGCTGCACTGCACTCCAAAAGTGGATAACTGAGTAAATATTTCCAGAAATTATGTTTAAATGTCTCAATTCTTTGTTACTCAAGCAAAGTGCTAATAGGATCTTAACATCTATTGCAAGTTGTTATCACTCTTACAATAAGTTTGTGCAAACATAAAAAGAAAAATTAAATACACATCAAATAGGAAACTAATTATAAAGACAGGAAGGACACAGACCATTTTAGAAGTTCAGTCAACATCACAGACAGAAGGTTTTTTACTGGAAAAGAGAGGGAGAAATAAAGAGCAATCTATCAGGGTGTCCTTACATTTCAATTTTTGCTTGGCCAGGGTCATGAGCTGCATATTTAGGATTGCATGCGCAGCAAACTACATTCAGACCTCTTCCCCTTCTTTTTCCCAAAAGATGTTGAAACACATATTGTCATCCATGACCTAGCAGAGCAGTGGTCTGAAAAAGAGGAATAATTAAAACTGGAGAAAGCAACTAATCTCATCCTGATGTGTCTGTGTGAGTCAATGCACAACAGAAGTCTCAGTAATTCTGAAGGTTGTGGAGCCTCACAGAAAATCTTAATAGCAAAACCTTTGTCCCCAGGCAAGCTTATTTGCAGACGTTACAATCATGTGCTCCCACAGAGAAGCAAATAATGTCATGAAAACCCAGATCCTTCTGTTTCTGATGCCACAAGATCATACAAATAATTGACTCTGTAATGGTCAGGAAGAGTCTATGTAAAAATGAGCATGTTTGGCAACGTTGGTAAAGCTGTGTGTGCAATTAAACCATACCAGCCACTCAAACACCATTTTTACCATAACCACAGGAACATGTGGATTTGAGAAAAACCAGGAACAGGACATCATGTGCTCCAATATAGGGGCTTTTCCTTGTTGTCTTCTTTTCCTGTGGGTTCAAGCAATTAAAACCAGTGTTCATCTAACCCTGCTATGGTTGTTTTGAGGGAGCTGAAACTTCCACCTGAATTTGCTCTGATTCTTCTGCCTTGTACATAGAGAAAGCCCCTAGCTAAAGTTCAACACCATCTCTTCACCAGTCTTTTAAACTTTCATAGTTTTTAGTGCTGGATTTTTGTATGAGACATGGGGGTTTTTTTTCCTAATAATCTCCTTAAGCCACAACCCCAGGAACCTATTCATTGCCAGCACCATGCAGGACAATGGAAAAAAGAAGCCTTAGTTTTAACCAAATGCTGGTCCATGGAACCAAAAGGGGAGTGAAGCCAGCTATGTGACCCCATGCAGGCTCCTATTGTTGGCTCTAACCCTTTGCAAGTTGTCCAGATCCTTTTTCAGTACAGCACACCAGCTAATAGAATAGATAAAACCTAATCCACTTATGCTCATGGTCTCAGATAACCCGAGTATCAGTTTTGTGTCCTGGTCCTCTGACTATCCCTGCCTGTTTCACAAATTTCATAACCGTTATTTATTCTTGGAACTTATTTTGCTGTGAAGAAATGAGTTCCCTTCAGAACAAAGCCTGGGTGTGCCTGTGGGTCCAGACAGTTCACAGGCGAGACTCTGCTGGAAAGGCACTGACCAAGTGTAGCTTTTTCTTCCCCATGCTGTCCTCCAAGTTGTCCCAGAAAACTTTGCATGTTCATTCCTGCCCTTATGAAGCACCCCAGGGCATACAATGCATACCCTCAGTAGTATGCCATAAAAAGAGCACTCTGGTTGACTCCAGGAACCAGTTAAAACGTTCCTCACAAGTTGAATGGAAAAGCATCACAAAATATTTTAAGTGAGAATATTGCAACAATAATAGCAGATGCACTTAGCAGTGTTGGATTTAACCACTAATTCTACAGCTTTCCATTATCTCATGAAAAGCTCATGTTTTGGCACAAATGCAGCCTGCACAATGAAGCATGGCACGTGAGCAGGGGTGGGCAGTGTCAGAGAACAGGATGAGAAAATCCTCACAGTTAACATGAATATGAAGAAATACTAAGCAAATGCCCAGGCTGAAATGTATTTGAATACCTCTGAATTCCTTGAAAGACAACCAAAAGCACCTCATCAAACTCTGATCTCATATCACTTTCACTGTTGTGAAACTATGTTGACTTTGTTGCCTTGATCTTCAAATGTATGCCAGTGTAAATAAGAGAAGATTCTGGCCCAGGGCTTTTTGCTCCCTGTGGCTTGGCAAAATTACTCTAGAGCTCTGGAAATGAAGGCTTGAGGAACACTATAACCAGGCTGTATCCTTCCTATTGTCAGGCTTTACAAGGCACAGAAAAACTCTGAGATTTACAGGGGATATTATAAAAGCAGTAGACCTCAAGAAAAACACATTTTCCCTGTACTTTTCTCCTGCATCACCTATCAACAGAAAGGGTTAAACAGGAACACTACTGTGGTGGAGATTTGCAAGAGAGTGTCTGGAAAATCCCAAATAAACTACTAAAATATAGGTGACAGGACCACATCAAATTTGCATAGAGGTAAAATCATCTGACCTCGATGAAAGCACAGGCTTTTGTGGGGTGACAGAGGCATACCCAGGGAGTCAGTGAGCTGTGATGAACATCAGCAGAGAAGATGGATTTAACAAACACAGCTTTGACAGAAACACAGAGCTTTGGGTCTGCTGAAAGCCTTTGAGGAGGATTGGATCTAATCACCCTCTAAATCTGATTTCACCTGTGCCTCCTAATATTTTTGAGTTCTTTATTCTGGAGTAATAATTAGAAAAATACATATACACATAGCCATGTTTTTAAATGACACATGTATGCAATCTGGAAACTGTCAGAGAAGGGAAAGAGAAAACCTTACTCTTTCTTCAACTCCTAGAGAAAAGATACAGGATTTTGCTTCAAGTGCAACTCAACCACCACAGAGCCTGGCATTCAGAGAAGTCTTTCTGACTTTGCAACTTTTTGCTTTGACCCATCACAACAACCCTTATCATTGTCTCTACCAGAATGAGAAGTTATGTCATTATCTGTAACCATAGCAGCAGCAGCAGCAGGAGTAGGCAGTTGAATTTTCTGGATGAAATGTATTCATCATCAGGCACTGCTAAGTGCTAAAATGTTGCTGTAAAGAAAAACTTGGGAAAGGAGGACAGATTTAGATTTTTTATGGCTGCTGTGTCTTAGTGAGAGGTGTCTCTTTGTCTTTCAAAACCACAATAATGCTGATAGAAATAATGTAGGAGTCTGGCTAACTTTTTACTACCTCAGTCACCCAAGCAGCACGTAAAAATAAGTTTGCTAGATATTTCACATCAAAAAGCATCAGGAATGCTGAGTTCTTATAGTTTTTGTGTATTTTATTTCAGAATCATAATTTATATTATTTTCCCCTATCTTTCTGCTATTTAATTGCCCATAAAACTTAGTTTTACCAAAGATTAAAAAGTGGGGTTTTTTTATCACAGTGAAGCTCTCTTAGTGACTGGTTAGAAGAATAGGTGCATTCAGCTGAAGCATTGCTAAAAATAAGATATGTAGTGTAATGATCAGCTGGTCATTTTTTAAAATTATTTTTTGTTTTCCAGGTAGTATTTTAAGTAGCCACATAAATTAAATGTATATACATTCAACATCTTCACCCAGATGACCTAAAATATTCACTAATTTTTAAAATTCATTTGTTTATCATTCTTACCAGCAGTCTATCAACTTCCTCAATGAATGATTTATTCAAGGCTTCTCTAAATAGGCAAAAAGGATATTATCAAATCACTTTGGAAAAATGTAGATAAGGGAGGTAACAAAAGATTAACCATTTCAATAACCATTAACCAGGATCATAATTTATTAGTCAATATGGCTCTTGTATTGCACTGATAGGCCTTCCTAGAGACACAGAAGGTACATTCCTCTTTAGTCACACTACACTTACATCAGTAGATCCGCCTGAGTAATCTTTTTTCCATGCCTTATATGCTTAGTTTCTCCCCACAGGTATATGTAGTCCTTGTAGAGTGCAGTTCTTCTAGTTTATCATCATGATTTCTCAGAGCCTTTTTGAGAGGCCACAAGCCACCTGCTGTTTGAGCCATTGCTTTGGTGCAGTCCATCAGTGCATAAAGACATGGTGTCTCTGTGAGATGAGGAGGAATATCTGAACTGGGAAAGTCAACAGCAACAATATTCACAGAGCAGGTGAAAATAACAACTAGAGACACATTCTGATTTGGCCTCCAGATCTTTCCACCAGATCTGGCCTACTGTGTGCTCAAGTCAGAGTCACAGTTTTGTCCCTGCTTTATGTACTATTAAAAATACATGTAACTAGTTCAGTTAAGAGAATAAAGTCATTTATTTTGGAAAACTTTTTGACACTATCATATTGAATATCCAGAACCCACTTCATAGCAGAATAGAACCATCTTTTCCCAAAATGTCATTTTGTAGTTCTCAGAAGGAGGCGATTTTGACTTTTCCTGGCCTCATTTGCATTTGCAACCTGTGGTAATGTTACAAATTGAAAATGTGTGACACAGCTATACCATGGCTGAGAATAATTGTCTACATTATGTCCCATTCCTCAAAGTTCAAATATTATCTGACAGCTAGTCTGACAACCTTTCCACTTTAACAGAGGTATCATTTTATCTGCACAACTCTTCCCGTTCTAACTAATAAAATATTGTTATTTATATATGTAAAGTCAAACCTCATTGCTGAGGTTAAAGTTATCTCATAGGCATTCACAAATGAGTAGCACTTCATGTAAATAATAACTGAATTCAGTCTCAAGAAAGAGATATTCATCTCAGTCTGGTAAAAGTGCTGACAATCTTCTCCCAAAGTAACTAGGTTAAACCCATGAAGGCAAACGAATATAGAAAGTGGAGGGAGAAGGTAGCACTAACCAGCAGAAGGCTGACACAGTGTCATTCTCTGGTCCAATTCATGGTAGACTACACTAAAAACCCAGCTGTCTTTTTAATAAAAGACTCCTCAGACCGAACAGATGTTCTTTGGCTTCCTGTTGCCTCTGCTATTGCTATCCTTTGGAAAAGGAGCTGTCCAACAAGACCTTGGGATGGCTATAAAAATAGTCAAAAAAAAAAAAAAAAAAAAAAAAAAAAGACCAAAAGCAACTAGGGAAAGCTTTAAGCTACCTGCAGACACTATTAAGAGAAGACAAGTGAACATAAGATTCTTGTATTTCTAGGTGAGGCATCTATATCATACTAAAGGTGAACTGAAGCAATCTGTCTCCTCAGACAGATACACTGAAAAAGAGAGACTCAAAAAATTCATATGAGTAATTTTTTTCACATTCACAACAGATATACAGGAAAATTTTAAGTCATGTCCAGTGTTATTTGTTGTCTGAATGATGAAGCAAGGTTAGTGACTCACTGTGGTACATTTGTGGATATAGAACAACAATTATGTTACCCAGAGGATTCTAAGTTCTTGTTCATTGTCTTAAAAAGAGAAATGGAAGATCAGCAACCCCAGTATAGTTGAATATTAAGGCACTGATTGACATTCCATTAAAGTCAAGAGGGAGGACATACATCTCACTGGAGTGTGGACTTCTACATCTAAACTTCTGACCATGAGCTTTCTTCATAATCAGTTGAGGAAAGGTCCGTAAACTCAGAAAACTTTAAGGTGTAGTACCCCTTATCCTGAGAAGGCAGAAGCTTTTGATCAGATCAATCACACTCTCAACTCTCTTGTCTCTATTGGAGTTGACTACAGTTGGATAACTATCTCAGACACAAACTTACAGTGTGGATATCAAAAGATAGATAAGGTAATTTCCACCAGGGGATTTCATGTCATCTGCAATGTGCACTGTCAGAAATTTTGCTTGGGAAAAAGATAGGAAACAAAGACGAAGGAATGAGTCAGAGCAAAAGAAATGTTAAGATAAGAAGCAAATATCTTAATTGTTATGTGCTGTTCAATTTATTCTCTTATTTGGATTGTCTTTTATTTTACTACCCCTTCTCTGATAAGGCTAAGACTGTGTTGTAAGAGGTTAGTCTTATGTCAGGGGAATATTTCTAAGACGTGGGATGGAAGGCACAACGGTCCAAGTCTTAGATAGAGACCAGTCTACAAGATCCTAAAGGCTTCCAAAGCATATTAACCCAGTTAAAATAGTATATACACTACTGAAAATAACATTAGTATAACCTTCTGTTGCTGGTTGATTTTTTAAATTTTTTTGACTTTTTTTTTAGCATTGGCACTATAATCATTCCCCTCTCTTCATTTGATTAATCACAAAGGGCAATATTTTCATGCCTGGAACCAGGCCATATTTTTAATGTATGTTTTTATGATATTTACACAGCGGTTGGAATTAGAGAAGATTGTCATTAGAGCTCCATTCCTGCATTCCATCAGATAAACAAAAAATTATCTGGGTTGATTAGGTTCACCTTGACAAAGAGGTCAATGTCTGAGGCTTCATCTGACAAATTCATAACCACAGACTTCAAGGGGAATATTTGTTAGCAATTAACTTGGACTAGCTTCTGGAATAGGAATTTAAGCGCTTTCCTTTGGTATTGTTTATAAGATCAGACATCTAAATTTCACTGCCTTCTCAAAGAGGTGAGCATGCAGAATGCACAATGTTACTGCAGAGTTTTCCTTGGGGTATGAACTGTGGGTTTGTGACTGCTAAACAATCAGCTGTATGGATTCCTCAAATGATTCTCACTGTCAGTCTGAAATAATACTCACCCACTATTACTGGCAAAACCATAAATAGTCATGACATTAAAAATATATAACCATCCATGATCTGAAAAAGTTGGATAATTCCTCTGAACCTTGTTACATTAATGTAACCAAATAACAGCAGAATTTACTCACAGTTTACCAGATCTTAATATGTCAAAAAAATAGGTAAGTGTTCCACTTTCACTGGAGAGGCAGAAAGAAAATTCACATGCATAAGCATTCATATACATATACACCCACTCTTACATACCTTTTTTTCTCCCAGAAGATATTTTGTTTAGACTGAGAGTGAGCATCTGAGCCATCATATGAGAGCATCGTCAGCTATTTCCAAGTTCCTGTGAAGGATCATAATATTTTCTGATTGTCTGCACTAGAGGAAAGATCTATCCTTGAGAGAGAAAGGAAACCAGGAAACAGTTTTGGGGACGGATTAGTCTTAAATTCCAAGCTGCTAAAAAAGTGCGTTGGTTATAAAATTGCATAAACCTGCATATGTTCTGAGAGCAAGAAACCTGACTTCCTTTCTCTGCTGATTTCTCAGCCCACAAGCTGTTTCCTTAGCAAAACCAGTTTATGACAAAACTCTGTTGCAAGTGTCTCTCAGAACAGACTCTGGGACAGCTTTACACTTGGAGCCATCATACTACTGTACTTTGGCAGCTGAAGGCTCTCACCTCCTGCATTCAGCACCTTCCCAGACTGGGTTGTTAACAGTTGAGTTTCTGTGTGAAACTCTGACAATCATTTGCAAAAAGCAGAAAAAGTGAATATATTTATAATTTTTTTTAATTTAAACTGGAGCCTAGATGGATTTTAAGGCATTCTTATACCTGCCTTCATTGCTGGACTGAAATTGATTAAGAAATGTAAGTGAAATGACCAAAACTGGAGGATCATTGGATCAGACAGGATTAGAGAGGCCTAGGACCCATTTGACTTTCATTATTGCCTAGTACCTTGACCCACATAGTGTGCCTAGAGGATGGTTGCAAAGCTTTGTAAAAATATGTCTTCTTTATAATTCCTGGATTGTTTCCAGCAACAAATATTAGCAGCTCACTATGATCTTTCCTCTTGGCAGTATTCAGCTAAATGAGTGTCTGCTCTCAGCTCTACTGACATAAATCCAAGGTAATGTCATTAAACCAGAGGGGGATATTTAGTTCTGTTCCTTCAACTCCATTGATTTCAGGGACTTGTATCAGTAACTCAGGGCATAGACCAAACACTCCTCTCTCTTTTCAGATTTACTCTAGGACCACTGAATGAAAATTTGATCCACAGTCATGTCATCACTTGAAAAACATACTAGCTGCAGAAACTAGATCAGGTTGTTGGTATTGCTTCAAATAATTGTCCTTTCTTGAGACATTTTTTCTTCATACCAGTGACACATTTCCTTCTAATGTGTCGGCTGCTGAAGGTATTAAATCAAAAGTCAATATAAAGAGTAATTTTGTAGAAAATATAAAAAATTGAAAAATATAAAGTTCCAGTAACAAAAATTAGAAGACGGTTTAACGTAAGTGACGTCTAAATGAGTATATAAGCAAGTGTCTTGTTCAGTCATGATCCCTGCATGGAAAACAGTGGCCATAGTAATTTAAATATGCATAGGAGACACACAGAGAAATGTTTGGCAAGGTAACCTGTAGACAGCATACCTGAATGGAAAATCAGTGTTGAATTATTAGTGTCTCTAATTTCAGTGTCAGATTTCCCACAGACTTCAGAGCAAGAAAGCCTTCTGTCCTATCCTTGATGATCACAGATTGCTAGAAACTTAATTTTTCCTTATGTCATCCAACCTGTTAATGATACCTAAAAGTTTTTAAAGCTCTTTGTTAAGGTTGCATAAGGAAATGACAACTTTATGGAGTTTAGAGTAGTAACAGTTTTATGACTTTCAGGTAGGGTAGCCTTTTTCTGTCACACAGGGCAGTGCCACAAACCAGTTTCTGTATTACAAGTGAGTGAATATGTACACCACACAAAGAGGAAATCCTCAGTGTTATTCCCTTTGCTTTGCTCTGTGTGAGCCTCAGGAAGCTATACACTCTGCTGTAAAGGTTTCTGTGAGAACCACACAGCTCATCACATCAGAAGGCAAAACCCTCTTTGTGCGATGGATTTTGCTACTGCAGTTCATTTGCCTGCATGTTTGATATGCTACTCTGCTTAATTTTCCTGGAATGGTCTTGCCAGGAATGCACTCACACTGTTCAGAAATTCATTTCTCCTGGCCTTTTAGAAACATGTGACTCATTTCCTTTCCACAGTGACATCTCTTGTCGGAAGTGTCAGCAGAAATAAAGCAGTTATCTTGGATCATCAGTGATTTGCATGTCTTTGTTAATCATTTAACCCTGAAAATCTAGGCAAAATATTCAAAATATTAATCAGCTTCAGTGGGATTTGTTGCTCTGTGTTGCAAAAAGATGTATTAATATCTTTTAAAATCAGGCCAATCTGGAGAACTGAACTGCAGACAAAAGAGCCCATATTTGGGTTTCAGTTCTTCAAATTCTGGTCTTCATTAATTTTAACAGGGAAAAAAAATCAGGAAAAACCAATAACAGTGCATTTTTCACAGGAACTATTGCAGTATCAGTTCAGTAATGAGAGACATTGTCAACAGGCCACTAAGCTGACCCAGTATAATTTCAGCTTAGTTGATCGGCATTTAATAGCTTTGATGATCATTTGTTGAAAGTTTGCCGTGTTATCTGTGTGCCATGCTGTCCTGTACCCAAGGTGCATGAGTGTTTCTAAGGCTCACCTTCCAAGAGGAAAAAAAAAGAAACTACGGATTTTCTATGAGAAGCTAAGTGCAATAAATGTAATCTGTGATGCTCTAGTCCCAAGATGAGAGGACAAAGACTCAATCTGCACCAGGGGAGGTTCAGGTGGGACATCAGGAGGAATATTCTCCTGGGAGGGGTTGTTAGGCAATGAAACAGGCATGGAGGTGGTGGAGTCACCATCCATAGAGATGTTCAAGAAATAATTTAGTGCTGTGGTCCAGTTGACATTGGTCAAAGTATGGCCTGAATGATCTTTTCAAACCTAAATGATTCTGTGATTCTGTGGTGCAACGTTAATATTCTGATCAAGAAGTCTTCATGAAATCCTTTCCTATCCAACATTTCTATTATTCTCATGATCATAATATTTATGGTTTTTCTTCTAAGTGTAAGACAATCCAGGGAGAAATAAAGTCACGCAAAAACTCTTTGGACTATTTTTTTCCTATGCACATGAAAGTGGAATGAGGACGATATCATTTGAGCTGGGAACTGGGTGAGAAAATGCAGACCCAGGGATGCTCCCCACCATATATTCCCATCATATAAGACTTTGATCTGAGTACTCTACATTTGTGTCTACATCACTCTCCACATGCACAGGCAGCTCAGCTCACCTCTTGCTTTGTTCCTGGTAGCTGACACATGTGATCTGAGGCTTCCCCAAAGGGACAGAGAGGAAGGAGTAAAGATGATCAGAACTGTGCTCCCTGACTTTGTTTTATTCACAGCTAATACATGATGCAGCTTTGTGGGACTCTCCTTGTCCTCTCCATCTTTCCCCCAGGGTCCTTTGGTCATGCCAATCATTTCAGGAGAGGATAAAGGCAGATACATAAAGGCACAGTTGGGAAGGGGTAGTGTGCCCTCCAGATACTTTGCCCAGACATATATTTTCCCCACACAGTCTTGCTCCTCTAGGCATGGTGGGACACACTTTGATTTCCCATCCTTTCTGAACTCATTATCATCTGAAGTCAGTGACATTGGTACAAATTAACACCTCATATCCATTTCTAATGAAGAGAAAATATACCAGGTGGACATTTAGAAAAATCAATTCCCATGATAAAGCCAAGGATATTAAAAAGAGAGAGAGAAAGAAACACAAAGATTACCGAGAACAGCTCTCCTACAGCAGCAGACAGAGCGGCAGCCAGCCATTGTTCCAAAAGGCAGCATCAGCACCAAGAATCAGATGACTAAGCTCCTGATGAATGAAATATTTTTACTATGCTGAAAAAATTCTGGCACTGCAGGAAGACTTAGGATAAAGGAAACAATTTTGAAGAGCCTTTCTGAAGGACACCATCAGATAACCTTCTGGTACAAGAAATTCCAGTACCCTGAAGAGAAATGATGGTTCTGAGTTTCAACAGGGGTAAAAGGTTACAGGCTTAAATTAGGTGGACTTGATGAGAACACACATGAATAGTATTCTCTACTAAATGTCACCAATATTGTTGTGAGAGAGAGCCTGGGTGTCTGAGTCTTGCAAGCAAAGAAATGGCTGCAGCATCCTAAAGTGTTACTCCCTGCTCAGTTGCTCATTTTTACCCCACTGCTGAAGGCTGAGGAGCCTGTGCAGAGCTGGAAGGCCACATGGTGCCCACAGCTCAGCTGCTGTCATTCATGGGCTGATAGCTCAGCACAAACCCCCTTCGTCACAGTGCTGGGAAGTGGGAAAATCTCAAAAGCAGCTTCACCAGCACTCATATCCTCACTTGTCTGGCTATCACAGCTGCCTTCTGATACCCCATCCAGAGGTAATGTGGGTATCTGCCTTGCATTGCTGTGTCATGGGTGTGCCCTTTTTGGGTACTCAGTCCTTGTCATTGCTGGCAGTGGGACCCCATGCTCAGCAAAAAGAAGAGAGGGACCAAATGGAGATTGTTTAGGGGGGCATTCATAAGCAAATGTCATTCATAAGTCTGATAGTGTCAGCACCATTCGATTAAACTGGAATTATAGAAAGATGCTTCAGCTCACCGGTACAAAAATGAAAGACAGAAACAGAAGGAAATTAGGAGTTTTTGATGCTCATGTATAGTCATACATAAACTTATATGTCTATGTAGAATAATTATATATACTATATGACAAGAGAATGTTAGCAAAGAAGAAGGTTTAGTAGTGTGAACTGAGCTTTAAAATGTTTTGTGTTTTGGGATTTTTGTTTTTGGTTTTTTTTTTTACTTCTGGAAAATAGCTTCTGAGATAGAACCCCTTGATTGAAATACACAAAATTTTCTCCTTAATCTTACATATTTCAGTTTGTGGGCTAAAGAGTTTGCAATGTTACTGAAAAAAAGAGTGGTTCTTTTAAAACTTACTGTGCTGCATCCTCTGAGAAGAGTTATCAGAAATGTTTTATGAAACAAACCTTCCCTTCAATACAGCCTAACATGTGGATGGGTTAGAATTCAGCTTGATTCTGGAGGAAACAGCACATTTAGGGCTGAGTAAGCTGTATAATTCCATTCAAAAATCAAACTTAGTCACAACCTTGACTCCAACCTAAGGTTTACTATTGTACCTGAAAACCAGGATATCTGCTCTACTGATTCAATGAAGTTGTAGCATAATAGAATCACAGAATGGTTTGGGTTGGAAGGGACCTTGAAGATCATCTGGTTCCAAACCCCCTGCCATGGGCAGGGACACCTTCCACTAGACCAGGCCTTGAACACTGCCAGGGATAGGGCATCCACAATTTCTCTGGGCAGCCTGTTCAGGGTCTCACCACTCTCACAGTAAAGAATTTCTTCCTAACCTCTAATCTAAACCTACCCTCTCTTTCAGTTTGAAGTAATTTTAAATGATGTAAACAAAGCCGGGATCAGATCTGAAAGTTTAAATTTGTGCTCATTTCCTAGAAATTCTATTCCTTTTTATGAAAACTGGGTAAGTCCAAGCAGAATTAGATTTCTTGCATAAAATACCCACTCAAAAATCCAAGGCTTCAGTGTGTCCACGGCATCTACAAAGCCTTCATTAAGAGTGCTTGAAGCTTTGAAGCTCCGCTGTGCAACTATTAACTGATCTTGTTTAACAAACAGTGATCCAGGCCTGTGTGTTTTTTGTGGCTGAACAGGTGATGATTTTCTCTTTGCTGCCACCAGTCAAGGACTTTCCACTACCAGGACCTAGGCTCCAGTTCTGGGATCAGAGGTCCAGGCTGTAGCAGGGGAAAAGAGAAATGTTATCTCCATTGATTTCTAGTTCAAAGAAAGCTTTTTGCTTTCACACTTTGAAAAACACAGACTATCAGATCATCTCACAGCCAGGTTAATAGTGGGTCTTGTTTTATTCCATGGCTAACATGATTGTTATGTTGTGTACTTGTAGGAACAAGTACAAATGGCAGTTGCCTCTCTGTATATTCTAAATTCCTTTCCAAGTTTGTAGCCCGCTTATACTGATGGGATTGTTTTCACTGATCCACAGACTTAAAACCAAATTCTTAGGTCCAGTTATTCCTTACGGATGAAAGCAATTGTATACATCAGGCTACTGCACAGTGATGAAGGGCAGTAAGTTATTTTGCTTACTTTCAAAGAAGATGTCAAAGGGACAGAGTGGACTGTCAGCAAATCTGCTTTGCTGACGATAGAAACCTGGGAGGAGTGGCCTGGAGTGAGTCCTGGACAGACTGGAGGGTTGCGCAGAGAGGAACATAAGGAAGGTCAACAAAGACAAGTGCAGGGTCCTGCACCTGGTGAGGAATAACCCCCCAGGCACCAGCGCAGGCTGACAGCTCTGTGGGGAAGGAGCTGGGGGCCCTGGTGGACAATAAGCTGTCCATGAGCCAGCAGTGCCCTTGTGGAACTCAGAGGGGTCTTGGGGTACATCAGGAGGAACATTACCAGCAGGTCAGGGAGGTGATCCTGCCCCTCTGCTCAGCCCTGGTGAGGCCTCAAGTGCTGTGTCCAGTTCTGGACATCACAATTCAAGAAAAACAAGACAAAGAACTATTGAAGAGTGTCCAGTGGAGGACTACAAAGACAATTAGAGGACTGCAACACAGTTAGTGGAGTGGAGCATCTCTCTTAGCAAAAAGAACGGCTGAGAGAGCTGGGCCTGTTTAGCCTGGAGAGGGACAATTGAGAGGTAACCTCATCCATGCATACAAACACCTCAGGGTTGAGTGTTAGGAGGATGGGGCCAGACTCTCCTCAGTGATGTCCAGCGGCAGAAAAAGGAGCAACAGGTTCATACTGACACACAGGGAACTCCATCTGACTATGAGGAAAAACCTTACTATGAGGGTGGCAGAGCACAGGAGCAGACTGTCCAGAGAGGCTATGAAGTCTCCTCCTGTGGGGATTTTCAAAACATACCTGAATAAGATTCTGCTGAACCTGCTCAGGTGAAGCTGCTTTAGCAGGGGAGGTGGACCAGATGATCTCAAGAGATCCCTTCCAGCTCCAGCCATTCTGTGATTCTACATGTTGTATTTTAGAGACCAGCTCTAATGCACTGAATAACTTTGACATGTGCATTGTTGTTTGGGTCGTGAAACTCCATCTTATGGTGATGGTCATTCGATGAGCAGATGGTTAAGAGGTATTTGTGCACAGATGAGGTCAGGTGCCAGGATGTATTAAGCATAGCACTGGTACTGCAGGTACCATTGGTCTCAAGTATGCCTGAAGATGACTTTACAGAAAGAGCAACAGGAAGAAAAACAGGATACAAGCTAGGAAAGTTTGAGGGATTATTGCTCTGATCATAAGCACTGGATAACTTAAAGCAAGTGTAGCATCTGATCTAACCGAAAAGTATCCTAAAAGGAACACAAATAATGACTAGGGTACGTCACCACATTGAGAAACCGTTTGGAAAGAGAAATGTTTTCTGACTGCTCTGTAAATGGTCCCAAGACTTGCATAAAAGCACTAGCTAGCATGACTAAACAAACCCTTTACTGGCAAAGGCAAACAAGATAAGGATTTTCTGTTCTGCTGCCATTGAGTCTTCAAAGCAGTTGTAGTCTTGACAAACCAAGTTTTGCTCAACCTCCTATTACAGATAAAACAAATATATCTAGAAGGAGAATAGATAAAGTTACTATATTTTAACTATAGGAGGAAAAACAAAGTAAGAAAAAAGTCCATCACATACAACTCAAAAGGGTTTGTATTTTTCAGAGTCTATGGTCTGGCAGCTTCTTTCAGAATTTATAACTGCTGCAAGGAAACAACTGATTTGTCTCAGAAAGGTAAGAGAGTGTAAGAAGCAAATGGGTAATACTTTAAAGTGAATCCAGGCCTTTGGCATTCACATCAGTGAACTACCAAGCAATACACACCTCTGAAACCATGCCAGCCTGCATTATAGCTGCTTATCTAGCTGAAATAGAGCACGGTTACTGTGCTTTTTCTAATGGAAAAAATACCTTTTCATACCTAGATGACACCTCTTAAATTGATCAGGCAGCAAATGTAACAATGCACTGAATGGGTTGAAAAGGGATTTGGCAGATACGTAAAAGGAAAGCCCAGTGTGGGTCATTAAAGATGATTATTGGGAGGGAGATCCCAAGATGCCGACTATCAGGGAAGGGTCACCTTGCCCAGTAACCAAATTCCTTACATCTTTTCCTAAAATATTCTCCAGTGGTCAATGAAAGAGTCACAACATTGGGCTTGTTAAAATCTGTCTCGTGTAGTTTTTGCTTCAGTAGTTTTGCTGCTGCCTTATCTGCTGTTTCTCTTGCAGTTCAGGAAGATGATTTTGAAATGCCATACTTTAGTTCAGGGCCTGCCTCTTCCTCTGCTCCTGAAATATTTTCTGATTTTGTTTCTATTGGGCTTTTTGTATTTTGCCTAATGAGGACTGGTTATAACACAGAACCACACATTAATACAGGACAAAAACTCCCACAAGCTGGCATTCAACACATGCCTGGCATAAAGCAGAAGAGAGATGGTTTTGACATAGATATGAGGCCAATGAAAAGAAATTACTGAACTCCCAGTTTAGTTTATCTGTAATTGAACTTGATTCCAGCAAGGAGGAAAAGAAAATTATTATTTCAATAAATATCATAAAACCAGGGAAATACCTGAGGCTGGAACTTGCAATTTCTAGCTAGCATTTCAGCAGACCCATCTCCTAGGATACATGGGAATAATAAAAGCGTTCTACCCTTGTATTTTGCTGCCCTAAAACCAGGTGAAGGTTGGATTTCACTTTCACAGTGAAACTGCCTGCAGTAGGGGACCAATCCACATCACTTCATGGCTGTGACTTTCTCCCACAGGATCCATCTCAAGTCACAAACTCCTACAAAGGGTTTTGTCCAGGACCTCTCTAAGAGGGAAAAAACTGGCTCTTTTTTCTTATTCATCAGTTTAAAAAAAAATTTAATCCACTACCACTTCCGTATTTACACTTTTAACAGTTTCAGAGTAAGTCTTGTTTGTTTATAAATCAGAAGTTAATAAATATTCTGGTTTCTATGTACTCATAAACTTCCTCAGGATCTCCGCATGGCAAAGCTGACAATCTGCTGGTTCAGGATTGAACTGGGAAGGGAATTAAACAAGTTGGAACTCATTCTCAAAAACCCACTGGATCAGGGTGGTGCAAATAAATAATTGCGACCTTATATTTTCTACTAAATACAGAGGAAGTTTTTGCATCCCTTTAATGGAGATAAGGTGGTCACAGAGGAGCAAATTGAAACTTTTAATTCAAGATGCACGGTGTCCAAGTTTATCATAGTACCTGAATTTTTTCCCTGTGCCTTGATCACAGGTCAAATGTGGATGGCTGATGAAACTCTTCTTTGATGCCTCAGTCTTGAACTCAGAGTAAAATTATGTTACTGTGCAGCAAAAGTGCTTAGTATAAGGAAAAGAATGTCTCAGCACCAGAGACTTCATGACTCTCCTTCATGTTTCCAGATGTGAAAACCCTTCAGCTGGGTCCAAAAGGACTGGGGAAATGGAAGAAAAAGAGAAATTGCCTTTATCTTCCTTCCCATTCTTCAGGGGAACAGTTCATCTTAGGCTTTTCTAACAGCCATTATTCTTCTGAAAGAAGAGAAAAAGAGAGTAAACCTTCCCTTTCCCTCAGTGTGAGCCTACTGCAGTTTTCTTTTCTCCCTCATGCCCAAAGAACATGGAAATATTAATCCTGAAAGTAACATAACTTCCACTCTTTTTCGTACACACTTTTCCATCATATTGTACACTGCTTCAGGGCTTAAGATTACTCCTAGTATCAGAATTATCTTGAGTCTGTGACATACGAGCTTGAAAAATGTGATGCCATGCTGTATTTGACAAATATTTGTGTCGCTGACTTGCTTACCGGCCCTACATGCTTAGGGTTTTTTTAGTGCTTTTGTGAAGTGGCAACAGTGGCTTGGGCAGCTTGACTCAAGTCTCATCTGCCCTACCTTTGTGTCAGCATCTCCCATATATCTCCCGCATCCTGATGATCTAAAATCCTCTGTGATACGGGATAGCTGCCAGCAAGGAAGCATGTGCTGAGAAATAACGCGCATGAATGGAACCGTAATCTATTGGCTACACACCTCTGTGTTCCTTATTTAGTGCTTATCTTTTCTTTTTTCTGAGTCACTTCCATTTTTCCTACATTTCCAATTCCCATAGCTGTGTGGGTTTAGGTCTTTCAGTTTTTCTTCCTGAATAATCTGTCATTCTTATTTCCCTTATATTCTTCACTTGTCAATTCTTTCTGCAGTGGTCCTTGTGCAGAAGAGTGATACTCTCAGTTAATTACCACACACACACGCGTACTTGCTCACAGTGCTGCCTCTGATCCATGGCCAAAACACCTCTTCATGCTTCTCCACGGTCTGTCCTCTGCATTATCTCCACTAATCTTTGTCCCTGCAAATTTTTCTTCTTAGCTACTATTCTGTTTCTTTCTCCTCTTCTCGGACATTTTCCGAGGTAACTGTGTGGTAGGAATGAGGTGCTTTCATTTCACCCTACAAATTTCTTAGTAAGATAAGTTGTCCCTGCCTGAACAACTCCTATTCTCGTAGCTGGACGAGCCACTGTCCACTCTGCCTCCTGAGGACTTCAGGCCAAGCTTATCCCTGAAATGCAGGAGAGTCAATCTGGGCTTTGCTTACAGAATCTGAAGCTCCAGATGTGGCTTAGGCAGCTGCTGTAACCTACTTGCTGTAAGGAAGTTATTCCTGCTGGGAACTGAAAGCAGGTTAGGTAGGCAGTGAATTTGCTGTTCATGTCAGAGCTCTGCTAGCTTTATATAATTACAGAGCTCTCCTCCAGTGAGGAGATTGTCCATGTGGTTCTTGCAATCAACTGACAGCTTTGCTTCCTAAAAAAGCAGCTCCAGGTGAGAATCTCCCTTTATAATTATTCTATCCCAGTTCATTTCCCAAATCTGAAATAATTAAGCTAGGCTAATAAAAATGCTTTATGCTGCACATGAGGAAATACCACGTCCCACTTCTCCTTCCCTGAAGGTGTTTACCCCACTTCCTCACTCCTCTCCTGCTTTGACCATTTTCCTTTGCATCTAATCCTGAGATATAGGATCCACTGCTGATTTTGCAGCATCCTGATTTTCTGCCAAAATCTTTGTTTGTGTTTTAATTGATCTTACTGTACCATGCTAAGTTTTTCTTCAGCTGAAGCTTGTGAGTTAGGAATCCTTTTTTGCCAAGTGCAGAGTTCATACTTTTGCTTGATGTACTGGCAGTAAAATATTGTCTGATCAGATGTCTTAGCACAATACTATTCTCATCTAGGGATGACAGTTTTACCTTTCAAAGAAAAACTGAGCTTTGCTTGAAGATAAAAAGGCAGAGAGCTGAAGAATGTAAACAGAGTCTAGATTCTCTTATCACAGTTAAAGAAGAAAAAAATACCCCAAAGTATTTTAAACAGAGGCCCTATATAAGGAAGTCTGTAAAACCACTTCCCATTTCATAGGACAGGCTATGCCAAAGAAATGATAGAGCTTGGCACAAATAAAAAAGATAATTTCAACTTTATTTAAATACTACAAGGACGTTTAAAGACATCTCAAGACATAAATCCCATTTTGATTACATTTTTCAACTTTGCTTTAATGTTCATCTTTTTTTCTGGGTAGAAGGGGAAACTAGATGGATAGTCAAAACTTGTGGTTTGTAAAAATTATGAGCATCCTGTAGGCAGGTCTGGAAATTAAAACCTTAAATTTCTTCCCCCTGCAAGCCTGGAGAAGGAAGCCAGCATGTAATTTTCTCCCCTTTGCTTTACTGGAACTCTTCTATCGCTCATGGCTGACCTGGAAGATGAGAGGTAATTTAAATTCTAATTGTCTCGAAAAGAGCCAAGCAAAGAAAACAAAACTATATTAAAACAAACAGTCTGCAGCCACTGAATCTATCCTCTGTCAGACTTATCACCCTGGGGACACTGACGGATGGGTCAGAATTCAAATATTGTAGGCAGGGATCACTGATGAGAACAGCCCATGCTGGCTGCTGAACAGATGGGCACCCTCAAATCTCCACATATCCTCAACTTATGGAAATCAGCACTTCTCTGCAGGAGTCAATAAAGACATATCAATATTATACAGCCAGGAATCCAGCCTATACGATTTTCAATTTGGGTTAAGCTCAGGGTTCACAAGCGTTGAATCCAAGAACACGGCATGAGATGTCCCTCAGGATTTTGCCATTTGTAAGTGTCAGTAAAAACCACACAAATGTCAAGCAAACCTGCACCAATGCAAACCCTCATGTCTTGCATGCATGCAAGGTTCATGAGAGAAAAGACAGTTTGAGAGAGCTGTGAGAATTTAATTACGACTGCAATGCTATAGGCATCTTGTTCTTCAAGCACTTACACCAGACAGATGAGTAATGATATTAAAAGCCAGTAGCTTGTGTCCCACTGGGAGAAAAGTGGGAATTTTGTATCATTGGGGGGGAAAAAAGCCATCTGCTTTCCATTAGGGAATAGCTCTTCAATGTACCACAACAAACTGTGCTTGGTTTAGTTTATCCTTCTATACTGTCTTTAATTCTACTCCTACAATGAAAGTCTTTAAAAATCATTGTGTTAAGAGAATAAGTGGAAGGAGCAACAGAAAACTCAAGGTAAAAAGAATGTAGACACAAATCACAGATTCTGCATAAATTTTATGTTCCCGATCCACGCAGTGGGGAGAATGACTCAAGTCAAGGGAAAAACCCAATTAAGCCTACAGCATACCTGATATACTTTGTTTAAATAAACCAAGCTGCCTCTTCATTTTTCTTCAATGCTAAAACACAAACTGAATGTAAAGCAGAAAATCAATCTTCCTTGTTCTAGAAGATGATAGTAGAAGTCTTGCCAAGCTTTGCCAGCTTCCGAAAGTCAGAGTAGATGGCATCTATCTCGAGGGCCTTCAGACTTCATACAGAATTCTAATCAATTAGGTCAATTCTCAAAGTAAGAGTTGGACATTTTAAAGTATTATCCCTTGCTGATATATATATACATATAGAATTGTTAATATAGATGTATAGAATATAGATGTCATAAATCTCCCAAATGTTCCAAAATCTTGCAAAATGGTCCACAGAAAGATTTGTAAGGCTCAGACACAGAGGGAGGCCTTCACTCATTCACACTGCTCTATGGTGCCATTGGACTTTAAAATTACTTCTTCACAGGTTTGCACTGCAATGTCTGCAGGGCACGACACGTGCACCATGGCTCATGCAATGCAGATTCTTGTGACATTTTCAAAGGTATCTAACACATGAGTTGGAGTTGAGAATCCAGATCCTCTAGGTACATCACCTGTCTTCAGGTGTGAGATTATTCCACACTGTTCCCAAGGGCACAAAGGAGGACAAGCTGCTTGAAAAATATCTTCTCCAACCTTGTGTTTGAGCCTGGGCATAATCCACTTCCAAATTATCTGAGGAGAGAAAAGGATATTTGCCAGAGAAATATTTTCAGGATGTAGTTTTACAATAGCAACTAGAAAGGTCATCATCGGGCATCGTCTGGTGTTTGTTCCTGTGCCTTTCACTGAGCAAGCTTAGAAAAAGTAATGTAAGTAATAACTCTGCCAATTAAAAAAAGAAAACTGAGAAGAGCCCTGTACACTGCCACCTTATAACGTGAGGGAACTGATGCAGAGACCTTATTGCAGTTCAGTGATAGCATCTTTGCTCCTTATGAAGTCAGCCAGATTGTAGAAACAACTGCCAAAAAAATGCCCTGTCTCTCCAGGCAAGGACACAACCCTAACTGGGACAATGGAGGCAGGCTGGAGTGTCTGAAAAGTGAAATGAAGAGAGCAATAATCAAAACAAGTTTGTTTTGTTCTTAGCCTGGGTGTGTCCTCATTTTGAGTGAGGAAGTAACTTGGTTTAACATCCCGATCAGCTGAAAAACCTCAGCTCTACCGTAACTGAAGTTCAGTTTTTCACATCCCCTTGCTCTTCCCTTACACCCTGTTGCATTTTCATTATTGACCAGCAGTATCACTTCAGTGCTGTTCAGACTGGTTCATTTGGTGACCAAGGCCACTTTCCTTGTGAAACAACTGCTGAAAAAAAGCTGTTTCTGCACATGTACCCACTGTGCCTGCACATGTTGCCTTCCCATTACTCCTCAAACACCAAATGTGGACAAACATGAAGTAGAAGCTCTTTGGGAATTTTGAGGGACAAAAGACCCTTGTAAAGCAAGCCAGGAAAAAGCATTATTACAGAGGATAAGAAAGTAAAAGGCTGCAGAGTCCTCTGTCCTTTTTCCCAGAACTTTTTTATTCAGCCCAAGCAGTACTGCACAGGGGGCACCAGCACTCCCACAGATGCTATGCTGACCTTTCTTCAAGTGCTTCTCAACTCACAGACATCAACACTTCTGCTTTGAATCTGTCAAAAGAAGAAGTTCAGCTCCACATACACAAGTCTTGATGAAGCCCATGCTGGTCATGATTCACCAGAATCTGCCTGGAATAATAGGTAGGCTGAAGTACGATGTCTTTTACCCAGTTATTTCTTCTCAAGGATTTTTGGAAACTGAGTATCAGCAGCTGAAAGAAAGAGAAAATATATCATCATGTAGTGCTGGTGTGAAGCTTTGCTCTGTCAGTCTCAACTCAAGAACAGGAGGGGGAGACTAGAGGAAGATGTTACTTGCTTTCTAATGTAAAGAAAAGATGAGAAATCACCCATGTGGAATTGATAAGAGTTGATTCTTGACAAATGAATTTGGCATGTGGGACCCTGTAGAGCCTGGCCATTTAATCTGTTGAAAATTTGAATTAAATTAAACTGTCCAAGGGAAACTTCTGGGCACTATTTGATTGTGGGACCCCGGAGAGTTTTGTGACCAGTCAAAAAAAATCATTGTTTTCTAGGGGGAATGGAATGTGTATGGAAAACGTATCAAGTAGTTGGAGTTTTCATCTTCTACAGTGTCTCCTCAGCTTTCAACTATTGACAGCTGCTATAAGGGAGGTGGTATATTATGAAGTAGTACCTAGAGCTACCAAGCTTTTATTTGCCTCTACTCTCCTAGAAGGAAAATCAGTCACTGTACTGGGATATGATGTCTTTGGATGTCCATTGCTGAATAGGGGATACAGAAAGGGCTGCTCCTGAAAACAAGAACACATCATGCAACAGCTGTACGTGCAACACCAAGGGAAGTACCAAACCCAGAAACCCAACAGATTTGGACCACCTGACACACAGACACCTGAGGCTTAGCTCACTTCTAGATGCTTTTTTAGGCAACAACCAAGGCACTGCAGGTGGTAGAAATTATAGCAGTAACAGGTTAATCAGAGCTAGCTGGTTAAAAATAAAACCACCTATTTTGCACAGGTGCTCTGTCTTAAAACAGGATGTGGGGTAAGCTGCAAACATCATCTCCTTTTTTTGGGTGGAGCCAAGAATATTGACACTTAAGAAACTTGTCTATTAAACCTGTCTGGTTTCCTGAAGCCTGTGCTTTTCTCTGACTTCTGAGAATAGCGTACAGGTCATAGTATAGTTTTGTTTATGAACATAGGATTGTCCCCTGTTTAAACTGCAAAGATAACTATCAGGGGTTAAACCACATCAAGGTATAGTCCTTCTCCGACTGCTGTTTCCAGAACTGAGTCGTTTATTTTTCTTGACAGTGGTGCTGATCTGAAGGTTGGATATATTTCCAAATCCAGTCACCTTTTCTCTCTCAGTTAAGGTTTCAAAATTTCAGTTTCTTGTTTTTTCATTGTGAATTGTGTATTAAACATAATCTTCCTCCTTCTACCCACAATCCAGGCACTGAAAAATCTCTAACAGGATTTTAGTAGTAATGTAAATGAATAATCCATGATGACCTTTATATTCACAGGATCATCCACTGTTACAGGAAGGAGCAGTTTCTAAATTACAAAGTTTATTATTTTAGTTTCCTAGTGGTTTTGGTTTAAAATTATTTGACTGTTGTGCAGCAATCACTGCCATAAAAACACAAGCCACTGATCTTTTGATACTCTGTGGCAGGGAATGAAGCCAAACATATCAGCCTTGAGCTGTCTACTTTTCTGTCCTTAATTTGAGCTCAGTGGAGCAATGATGTCCCTTTTAGAACATCTGAGCCATTGTGTCTCTGACCTGAAAGGAATACTTAATAGCAACTTTTATATTGCTTTGACTGAGAACAGATAGACAAGTGGTTAAAAAGGCTGTGAAAATTCATCCTTTGTCCCTTCATGCCACCCACCTCCTTTTACATATTCTCTAGAAGGTAGAATGAACATACCTCAAACATTTATGAGACTGTAGCATGTGATGTGTTTCCCATTCATGTTGACTAGACATCTGCATTTCTTCACATGCATAGATATAGGACATACCTATTAAAGATTGTATTGTTATTTCTTATCTTGCCCACATTTTACTCTAATCCCTAGAGTGAATAGGACACGTAGCAAAATATGTATTTTTAGTAGCTGGGAATCTCCGGGATTCTCAGATCTCAATATTTTGTAGTTTTGAAGAACTGGATAACAATGTTGATTGCATAAGAAGCAACTTTCTGCCCACGCATGGAAAGGGTGTGGTGCTCAGCAGCTTCTGGGCCATCGATGCAGAAAAAATGCGTGTCTCATTTTTGATCATCACAGCCCTGTAATACTATTCACACACAAAAGCAGGAGTTTGTAAACCACAAACAACCTGGTGTTTGTTACAGCCAAGTGGATCCCAGAGAATTGTTTCATTTGTTGTTTGCCCTCAAGGTAAATAGTATTGCTAATAGCAATGCTATGAAAATTCAATACATTGACAGAACAATTTTCCCTGTGAAGTACTTTATGACCTGGAAATTTGGCTGTGCAGAGTCTGATATATAATTTCCCAGGTTTCTACAAGGAGTGTGGGTTGTGGCTGGTCTAAATGGAAAGAGTCTATCGGCAGCTAAGGAGACTTCAGATCAGCAAGTTTCACATGTTGCACAGAGACTTTTCCAGACAGCAGAAATGCCAGATTTTTCATGCAAACAGTGTTGAGGTACTATTAATGATCATAGCTGTGAAAGCCTTAGGCTTCTGTTTCACAGAAGGCATGACACCTTCAAACCAGCCCCTTTCCATGTCCAGATGAGGCCCTGAGTCTGAGGAAGGATGAGATGTGTTTTACTCCTGACATTTCTTCCAGTGACACTTACAGAGCCTCCACTCCCTGCTGTCACCCAGGAGTGACCTCGGTCTTCTGAGTTCAAATGCACTGCAGTGTCTCGAAGCAGAGCACCAATTCAGGGAAGGGACTGTGTGATTTTATGAATGTTTGTATGAGGAACAGTTGAAGGCTGACTCATAACTCACAGAAATTGTCTTGAAATGTTGTCAGAAATGTTGTCTACCTCAACTTCGGCAAGGCTTTTGACACTGTCTCCCATAACATCCTTGTAGATAAGCTCAGGAAATGTGGGTTAGATGAATGGACAGTGAGGTGGATAAAGAATTGGCTGAAGGGCAGAGCTCAGAGAGTCATGATCAGCAGAATAGAATCCAGTTGGCAGTCAGTGGCATTCCTCAGGGATCAATGCTGGGTCCTGCACCCAGGGAGGAATAACCCCAAGTATCAGCGCAGGCTGGGGGCTGACCTACTAGAGAGCAGCTCTGCAAAGAAGTACCTGGGAGCCTTGGTGGGTGACAAGTTGACTATGAGCTGGCAGTGTGCCCTTGCAGCCAGGAGGCCCAATGGTATCCTGGGCTGCATCAGGAAGAGTGTGGCCAGCAAGTCAAGGGATGTGATCTCCCCCCTCTACTCGTCCCTAGTAAGGCCACATCTGGAGTGCTGTGTCCAGCTGTGGGCTCCTCAGTACAAGAAGGACAAGGAGCTACTGGAGAGGGTCCAGTGGAGGCCACAAAGATGATTAAGGGACTGGAGCATCTCTCTTACAAGGAGAGACTGTGGGATCTGGACCTGTTTAGTCTAGAGAAGAGAAGACTGAGAGGGGATCCCATTAATGCATAAAAATATCTCAAAGGCAGGTGCCAAGAGGGTGGTGGTAGACTTTTTTTAGTGGTGCCCAGGGACAGAATGAGGAGAATAACCATAAACTAAAACACAAGAAGTTCCATCCTGACACGAGAAAGAGCTTATTTACATTCAGGATGGCAGCGCACTGGGTGTTCAGGGAGGTGACCAGCACAGGCTGTTCACGGAGGTCATGGAGTCTCCCTCTCTGGAGACATTCAAACCCCACCTGGATGCATTCCTGTGTAACCTGCTCTAGGTGACCCTGCCTGGGCAGAGGGGTTGGACTGGGTGGTCTCCAGAGGTCCCTTCTGATCGATTCCATGGTTCTGTGAAATCAGTGAGATCTCTGTGGGACTGGACTGAGCCATAAGCAAGGAGAGGCCCTTCATATTGCAGACTTTTCTTGATTCTTATTGGCTAGAACTCATTAGCTTTTGAATGGCAATGCCTCTCAACCCTTGGCTATTTACACAGCTCTTGTATCAACAAATATTTTCCCCAAAGTGTTGCGGTAATTAACATATAAATAAACCATGTCTTTTCAAAGCTGGTGACATATGTTAGCTAATGTTTGCCAACACAAAGCATGGCAAATGCAGGGAGATTCCATTTCTTCATCTTTTCAGGCAGACTGTTGCTAAGACAGGTCATTAGCAAGTTGTAGAACCTCCAGTTGTGATCCATAAAGGCAGGAACTGACAGTTAGCAGCCACATCCATCCCACCAGCCTAACCAGTGCATTGGCAAGGATTTTCAGGAATGCAGGTTACAAGGTACAAGAAAGGAATACAGAGATGCATCCACAGCTGATGTAGTTTGACATGGCTAAAATCATAGAATCACAAAACCACAGAATCATTTAGGCTGACCCTTTGTGTCATCGAGCCAAACCATTAACCCAGCACTGACACTAAACCACGTCCCCAAGTGCCACATCTACACATCTTTTAAACATCTGCAGGAGTGTCACCACCACTTCCCTGGACAGCTCATTTTGATTGTTGAAAACCTTATATATGAAGAAATTTTTGCTAATATAAACCTCCCCTGGTGCAACTTGAGGCCATTTCCTTTTGTCCTATCACTCATTCCTTGGGAAAAGAGACCAACCCCCACCTGGCTATCTCCTGGCTATACCAGCTACCTCCTTGCAGGTAATTGTAGAAAGTGATAAAGTCTCCCCCGAGCCTTTTTTTCAGACTCTCTTCTTGATATTGATTCTCTACTTCTCTTCAGTTTTACTGCAGAGGATTTAGTCCTCAATTTTAGCATTGCAGCTCTAAAGATCTACATCTGTGACATTATGGATTAATGCAGATCATGTCACTGAGCTGAGAGCTAGACGTGTCCTATCTGTCAAACCTAAATCATTCTTGTAAAGAACTGCTCCATTGTGTAAAATATTGCAGACTTCATCCCTTTGCATGGGAAAATATTTGATAAAATAAGCTAAGATAGTAGAATAGCAGTTTACACTATATGAATGGATTTCTCCTGTCCCTCTATGGTAACAGACAAGGGTAGTGAGCTTGATTTCCAGATCTTCTAATGGAGCTATGGGCAAACCTAGAGTGGATTTAAATAATTAATTCGTTTTTGGTGGATGCAATTTTCATTGATAGATACTTGTGGATATTTCTGCTATCTTAGAGGTCCAGTGTACAGCAACTTGAAAACCTCTGGAGTAGCAATTGCAAAGAAATCCCCTGAAATAAAAATTCTTCATTTTTTCTGTGTCCATTTGAAAGAAAACCAACTCAAGTTAATGGAAAGGTGTCAGGAGATTTCGTGAAAACAGAGAGTGGGTTGGAGATGGTGACTGCAGGAGCACTGCACTTTGAATATTTTTTCCCAGTATCCTTCCCAAGCTGCTGAGTACTTTGCATCCACCAGTGGCACCCCTGCCTCTCCCAGTATCACAAGCTCCCAACAGTGAAATCCTAAACATTTTTCACATAAAAAAAAAAAAAA
>VZTJ01003848.1:911535-969486 GCA_013397795.1 Orthonyx spaldingii
AAGAAGAACCAGCATTAATTCAGATACAAGCTATAGCTAATTTATTTACTTAGTTCTAAACAGAATTGCAACCAGACTACCTGGTGTGCTCTGCATCTACGTTAGCTTGAAACAACCCAAGTCTGATACCAGTGCATAAAAAAGCTGGGCTGGGTCCTCTCATACTGACCATATCCCATCAGGCATCTAAAATTCTTAAATTCTCAAGACCTCACACAGGAATGAGAATTTTTGGACCTATCTACAGCCTTTCATCTCGTGTGCCTGATTGACTGTGTTCTGTGTCTTGACAGAACTCACTATCCTGATCTGTCACAGTCACTTGCAGAAGCAATAGCTGAATGTACCAGATTATCAGACACTGAAATAAGAGTAAGGAACCTAAAGAACATTGTAAATAGAATTATGGTGCTGACACCATAAAAACCTGGCTGATCACTTCTTTGCCTGAGGCATCATGGAAACATGTTTTTGTCAGTGTAACACTTAAGATACCCTCAGATTCTTCTGTTTTGCTCTGGCTGTGTGCTCTATTGCAAGTACAAGTTTTGCTTGTATTCAGGAACTGAGAGCTAATGGGTGACTGATGAGGCAGGCTGCTAAGACATGTTGAGAACCTGTTGTTTAGACCAAAATATGAGCTTTGATTTTAGAACTACTTGTTAAAAGAAAAAAAAAAAAACCCTACCCCAAAATCAAACAGCTCCCCCCCCAAAAAAACCCAAACAAATAAAACCAGAAATAATAGTAAAAAGCATATTTTATGCTTTAGCAGTTCTTTATAAACCCTTTCTTTAAAGGGAGACAATTCAACTGTGTTTATGAATTGTGTCTAACATCTCTTCCTACACACCACTTGAGATGTTTTAGCAACACAGACCAAAATGCACCATTTTTGCCCAACAAAAGCACTCTAAGTCACAGGAATAGCCTCTGTCATCCTCTCTTTGCTTCTGGCCCTTTGAATCTCCCCCTTTTTTTTCTGAACACTGCTACTTTCACAAAGATGGTGAGCAGGAATATCCTGATGCTCAGGACCTGACCCTAAAAATGTCAGGCTGAAGTGAGCTGAATGCAGATCTCCCTGTGTCTGAGCACTGAACAATGTAGAAGTCAGCCATGACCTCTTCTTCCCCCCACAGGGCAGCTGCTTTTCAAAAGGGGAAAGTGATTCATTTCCTTGGTACTCAGCCTGAGCACTTAATACTGCATGTTTAGGAAACAGCTTTGGACTGTGAATCACGAAGTATTAGAGGTGGAAAGTCTGAGCTGCAGAGGTAACATTTCAGACTCCCCTCTCAAACGTGTCCTATAGAAAGAACTCATTTAGGTGCCCCTCTTCCCTGGGCTGGGACTTCTGCCTTTACAAACACAAATCCCCAGACTGCTGCACACAGGATGGAGATTGGGACCATCTGAGGACCTTCTGGTCATTTTAAAAGTGAAACTTTAATGTCAGTGCGAGGCACTGCAGAGGATATACATCCGTTTAGGGTTTGGAAAAATGGACTCAGAGGAGCATTGTGGCACAGCCAACTGCGAGGAGAAATAAGCGTTACTGACTGACAGACTTGTCAGGCAGCCAGGTATAATAAGGTTCTAGTTCCATGTGGAAATAATGGCTTGTGAATGTTTATTTACTTTCCATTACTTTCAATTTTGATATTCTAGGGAATGTTTTGGATGACAAAATGCTTTAGAGTACAGTCTTCCCTGAATAATAGAATGGATTCAATTGACAGAACAAATAAACTTGAATACTGAGAGCAAAAGAAAACATAAATAGGCAAGACAGAAAAGTGGTGGGAGGCAGAACACAGAGACAAGGGAGGGAAATTGTATGCCAAGGTCACAGAGCAAGACAGTAGCTAAGACAGAAATAGAATTCAAAAGATTGGCTTGCTTAGGTATTTTTTTAAGGCTTAGTAAGTTACATCCTGTTTATTAAGCTTAAACAGATTTTTTTTTATTTGTTCAGCTGACTGCAATAGCAATTGTAAATATGAGTCAGGTTTCTTTTCAGATCCTGAATGTTTCTCTGTGCCATCTTATTCCAAATTATCAGCTAATTCTGAATATTCCCACTAACAGTGGGACCTATGCTTTTACAGTCAGAAAGCAGACAGTAAGAAGTTCCTTTCTGCTGCCTCTGAGCCATCAAAATGCCCTGCTTGCATGCAGAGATCCACTGGCTCCATGGTCTGTAGCATACAGCTTGCTCTGGGAGATGGGACTGTTGCATCTTCCCAAACTAATTGGGCAAAACTTGTGAAACTTTGATCTGAGAGCTGGGGCAGCTCCGCTCTGTGTTGATCTGACTCCCTTGCAAAGCCTCAGATTGAGCCGGATCTCCAGGAGCATTCTGAAGAGCCTGAGTCTGGGATGGATGCTGCAAGGCAGGAATGTTGGAGTCCAATGAGAAAGCAAAAGACAAAACAGCAATTAGCTCAAATATAGTTTATTTCAAACTTTACTTTGATTTCAGATGGTCTGAGTTACACTGTGATCCATCAGCCAGGTATCTCTCTCATTTGAGCAGGGAACCAGAGAAAAAGGAGGAACTTGCATCTGTGCATACCTCTGATGGAGCAGAAGATGGAGTTTCTAGAGCCTGTTGCTTCAGAGAACGGGATTAAATCTGCCTTTGAGAAGGTTTTGTCCTACTCATTTAAGAAAATTTTCCCTGTGTAAAATAAATAGACAAAAACTGGTTAGCAATCTTCACTGAGGTTTTTAAAAACGTTTCTTAGGTATTTCAGATGGAGTGAGACCAGAATCTATCCTGTTAATTTCTTTGACTACAAAATATGAAGATATGTGATTTAGTTTACTGTGCTCACCAACACAATTTTTGATTCTTCTTGTAGTGGCTGGTTTGGGTTCATGCTTTGCCTGATAGCACTTGCTGACTTCACGGGTTTGCTTTCTCTGTATTGCTTTGGAGTTGCTTTTCTTTTTAAATAACTTCAACTGAAAAAATAATTCCAAATAACCATGAGTCATGAGCACATTTGGATTTAGAGCTGAACTTGATGCCATAGGGGCACCTGCTGAAGATGGGCACATAGACTACCTTTCCTGCACCCCAAAAACCCTTGTAGTTTTGTAAGTATTGTGACACCAGGGTCTCAGAGAACAAATTTTTAATGTGGTTCAGTGGTACATAGAGATTTTTCAGTATATGTGAAAAATATCATATTGCTTCCCTTTAATTACTGAACCATGAATTTTGTGGGTCTAATTTCACATACTCCCACATTAGAAAATGCACTGTATAATCTCTCTTCATCTCAGCTTCACCATCAATCAACTGGGAATAATAGCAACTGATTTAGGAGTACTGTGGAGTTTAATTAATGTGTGTACAGCACGTTGAGATCCCTGAAGAATAAGATGCTTTAGAACATCAAAGAATAAACAATGACTTTCTTTGTCTTATGTCCTGGAGTCAAGATACTTTAACATTAAGCTTCAGACCTGTAAGGGATTCAGAGGGAATCCCTCTGCAGCACTAAGTAAAACCAAAATGTGCAGCTGCCAAGAATTCCATATAAAAAAAATTCACAAGCACTTTTCCTATATATATTTCCTAATATATTTCCTATATTCTCCATCTGAGAAAATACTTCTACATGTTTTCCTACTCCTTGTCCTGTCTGAAATTTTACTATTTCTGAAGTGTTCATCTCCAGACTACAACGGGGTGATCCTCGTTAGCCCCGTGATGTTCAGGAGCGATGCTTGAGGTTCTCACATTAACATCACCAGCACAGGCAATACCCATCTGATAAATCTCAGCTGATCTCTGCATGTCCATGAGGCCTGCCCATAGTCAGAATACAGTACATAATATACCCTTGTAGCAGAGCCAGAGCACCCAGCCCTGGAGTGCAGTGCCCTCCCAAATTACAAGGCAGTGGCCAGTGCTGACCTCCATTCTCGCCCTGCTGGTCCTTCATACAGCAGTGGACTCTTTGATAGTGGAGCCAAGGTTTGGCTTCTGACCCTGCTGAAGGTTTGTGAAGGTCCTTGAAAGACCTCAAGAAATTTTGATTACTGTATCCCTACTACAAAGTGAAGGAGTATCCCTCTTGGAATTACAGGTAACCTGACGTAATGAATTCCTTCTTCCACCCACCCATCCCCAACTCCCTAAAGAGAAGTGTAAGATAAAATATCATTTAACTCTGGTGAACATTTTTTCTTTGAGAAATAGGAGGCAGGCAGAAAGCCCAAGTGAGAACTCCTATTATACCTACAATTACAGTAAACCCATAGATTAGGTATCATACCTACACAGAAACAAGAACAGAGTGTGTATATAGAGTTACTGCTGCATCCATAGAAACAAAGTGCCAGAGTGTTCCAGGGCTGGGTATTTTTCCTGTACAAATTCTCAGCTGTGGGCAGTCAGTGATCTTTTTAGTTAAATTAATTTTATTCAGGGGCCAAAGGCTCAGAACCTCAAAGTTTTTCCTTGCATCTGCATCATTTATGAACACCATATAATGATAAATATTGTTCCTTATTCATAAACAAACCTACATTTCCCAAATGTTGTGAATATTAACTGAGATGCCTTATAATTTTTAATGCTTCCAGAACTTAATTCAGTCTTCTTTACAATGTTCCAAAGGTTTAATAGAAATCCCATGTTTTATGATCACTAAAAATGTCATTACCCTTTGAAGTCTATAGCTGAGACAGCAAATTTCTGCTCTTTTTTTTTTTTTTGTACAGGCATAGGCTTTTCAGTGATACTTCTCCTTAATTTAGTATTGCCGTTTTTCTGCCTTCTTATTTAGTATCTGCAGAGGCAAGGAAAGGCATCCACAAAGCCAAAGAGAACACTGGAGGTCACACAGGATTAGCGCAGAGTATTTTTGAATCTCAGGCTAGACTCTGGGCTGGTGCAAGTCAGCAAAGCTTGACTAGCCAAGGATATGCTGCTAGAGTTTGCAAGGCAGAAAAACTCTCCAAACAGAGTACAAAAATACACCTGGCACCTACATGACAGTATTCTTCAGGGGAGTAAATCTTGTCTGGGGCTGGAATTTCTGAAGAGGGAGGGAAATACTTTCAGGAGTGAGGCTGTGTTGCACTGGGAGGTTCAGTCACTCACAGGAGATAAAAAAATGCAGAATAACATACAGCAGAATTGAGTTTTCCAATTTTTCACCCAAAGGAGGGATTATAAGTCTGTAGCTTTGCCTTCCCTCCCTCTTTTCACTGTACTGTTGGCTCTTTCCACTCCCAAGTCCTAAAGCGAGTCATCACTTTGCCCTGCCTAGGTTGCTGCACTGAGACAGGGCTGAGCTTCTTTCCCATCCCTGAACTGTCTCCCTTATGGTCCCCTTCAGACATACCTTGATTCCATTGGAATATATGCAAACATTAGAGGGAGAGGACAGCTTCTCTCATTTTCCTGGCTATAGCAATTTGGAGCGTGCTGATTTCCAACACTGGGATTGCAACCAGCTGTTATCTGCACTCTGGCTGTGCCTCCATGGTGTAAAATCTGCCTACTGGTGATTGCAACAAAGGTCAAGGACAGGGCTTGTCCTTGCGGTGACGATGGAGGTCACTGGAGCCTGAGGGGCCTGAGAAGAATTTGTGGATGAAAACATTAGTCAGGTGTCATGACTGAGGGGGACAAGGAAGGAATAAGACTCCTCTAGGCCATCACACACATGAGACAACAAAAAGTAAGTCTAGATTAATCTGTGGCTTTTACTAGCTTTAGTCCATACTGTCCTCCAAAACTGCCAATAAGTCACAGAGTGAGCACTGGAAGATATGTCCATTGCAGATCTTTCTCTGTGGTGTTGCCCTGTGTAGAAAAGGTTCTCTCATATTTGCACTATTTTGCTGAATGTGAAGCTCAGGGACAGTCTGATATTGAAGCTTTGCTGGAAGAATTTTTAAGACAATTGAATAAAATAGAAGAGATGAGACTCTGGGTCTTGACAGCATTCATTCATTCATTAATTCATGAGTTTTCAGGAATTCAGTTGTCAAATTGCTGAGCTGAGCTGCAGTATGTTTCATTTTGCATAAATAAGCTTTGTTGTCAAATTAAGAAAGACAGGAAATGTGACAATCACCTTTAAAAAGGGTTCAGGGATAAATTTTATCATGATTCACAGTCCAATCAGTAGAAACAACAAGAGAAGTGGAATTAGTAGATGTGGGTAGGACAGAGCCACCAAGCTCACAGTGGAAAAGATGCTTCAGCTAAAATAATGAAGGTTATTTCAGAAAAGCTTTTCATGAGAACCTTCAGTACAGTCTTAGAAAAAGGTAAATTGTTACATGACAAAGGAACAAATCATCATCACAACTTGAATCAACTTAAAAGATGAAAAGGAAAAGTTAGGGATAAATGTTAAATTTATACAACTGAAGGAAGCTCACAGTGGAAATCCACAAAGATCCATGCTCTTAAAGCACATAAAAAGCATTAGAAAAAGAGGGTGAGGAGCTATGTGGCAAAGTCTGCAAATGAAGTAGTGTAATGAAACCTAGAAACAACTGGGAAGTTATAGGAAAGTCTTATAAGATTGAATGATAGAAAAAAAAATGTCAGATCCAACACATTTGCCAAATAGTAGAGATAGAAATGGTATCTGCATGGACAACAATTATTCTTTAGCTTTACTCAGTCATGGTAAGATCTGGGAAATGCTGAGTGCAATGCCCAATAAAACATCCCTCCAGTGCTCAAGGGCAGTCCAAATTTAAGCAGAGAGCTACCAGAAGGGTACAGACAAATATAAAGCATCTATATGCTCTATATAAATTCACAAGATATGAATTGATGAAAAGCCTTTAAATCCAGTGTCTAGTCCCAATGACCCCATTCTTTTCTTATTTACAGTCATTGTGAGCAATGGGTTATTAAGGTAAATGGACTTTTGTTTTGACCCTGAGGGGTGGCTCTTGTGTTAAGTAACATGACTAACAGCTGTTAGACATTTGTTCGAAGTCCATATCGCAAGAAAAATTACACTTAAGAATAAGACAACAATTGGATATTGACAGGCAGGGGTGATGACATAAGTTTTGCAGAAAGAGTGATTTTTGAGTATTCACAGTAACGTGGCATTCAAAGGGTAGATCTTTCATTGGTATTGTAAATTAGACCCCCTATCAGGTCCCTCAGGCTGGACAAGCACAGACACTGATTATTTCTGAGCACTTCACTCACTAGATACATTATTACTGACAATACAATCTTTTAAATTGTTTTACAGACCCCTTAATTTTAGGATATTCTGTTTTCTTCCCTATTGTTAAAAGACATTTCTAATCAATATCCAGGTTTGTTGAATTCTTTTCCCTCTTCTATATTGGTTTACAGACAGCATTTAGAAAATGCAGCTCCTTCTTCTAATGATTTACAAGTATAGGGACCATTCTCACCATTTTGAAAGTGGCTCACTGGCAATCCTAAAATGTAAGTAATTTAGTTTCCATTTTATAATAAGGAAAGATGGCCCCAAGCTCACAGCTAACAGTTTCTTGAAGGGATGCTGGATGTCAAGCCTGCCTGGGAAGTCAGAGAGACATAAAGCACTGCAGGACCACAGGCTGCCCAGGCAGGAAAATCAGGAGCGACGAGGAGCACAGCATGGGTACATGGACTCTGAAGGCCTTTTATCTTCCCTGTGGAGTGGACACAGAATCCCATACAGACTGAGCTCTGCTTGTTCTTGCACCTCTTCCCCCTCTCTGGCAGGAAAGCACCTGGGTATGGTTGAATTAGAGTCACGGCTGAGGGCTGTGAGAGATGTGACGACACTATGCACAGCACAGAGTGGAGCCCACATCTCCAGGGCTTAGGTGACATGAAGGACAACTGACAGCAGAGGCAGTGCAGATGCAGGGCAACAGGATCATGTTAGAGGCAGGGGATGGATGCTGGGGGGCACAGACCTGCTCACGTTGTCGTGGCTGCTGAGCTCAGGGCTGCTCTGTCCACCCTTGGCCAGAGGAGCCTGCGGGTCACTTGGGTCAGGTAAGCATGTGTGGATGGACAGCAAGCTGAGCCTCTGGGAATCTCCCTTCCTATTTTCCTCCAGGGGAAGCGTAACCATTGAATGACTGTTTTGTGGGAATCAGACCAAACTCGTTAAGATCTGCCCTCAATTTTTGAAGAACAAAATACTGCTGCTGTTATGGTGAGAAGAGCAGAGACAGCTTGGCTTCTGTTTTTACACAGACTGCAAACAGCAATTCTGCTGTGCAGAGCACTCAGCTCAGCGCATCTTCCTCTGAACACCTTTCCCCTGGGGCTCATTGGCAGGCGTCAGCTCCCTGCATCCCTGACTGATGCTTAAGACTCCCTGCCACAGTCTGGAGTGCTCTAACTGAAAGGGCAGCTCCCCTTGGCTGGGGCAGTGGTGTCAGCCCCAGCCCCTCACCTCTGGAGCTGAAATTATTTGATAAAAATGCCACTGCAGCAGCTATGGGCAGGCAGCTCTGCCCCTCCCTTGTCAGTCACAGCTATCTGCCAGCTGCCTCTGCGCTTTTCATCTCCCTTGCAAGTTGGAGGAAAAGAAATAATACATAGCTCAGCTGTTTCTGTCTGTAGGCATTTAAGCTGGTAAGGCTCAGCTGTATAAATCTTCCCAGCTGTGAGAACCTCAGTGCTTTTATTCCCATGATAAAGCCTTTGGCTCTAAATGTGTTTCAGGGATATTCAAAGTGGAAATCTTTCTCTCCATCTGGGGAATTGCTTGGTGTCGACTGACAAGGAAATGGAAGGTCAGTAGCATTAAAAAAAAAAAAGAAAAGCACCCTGGGTTATAGAATTAACTTTATACTAAACCTCAGAGTGTGTTTTAGGAAGAGAGGAGTGGGAAGGAGGCATGGGGGATGGGAGGTTTGACTTGCACAGAGCCTTTCATTGGAAAACTAATGCAGCCATCCCCAGGGCACTGTGCTGCTAAGATCTGGCATTTTCCTGCTCCAATCGGAAAAGGAAGACCGATACTCTCCCTTACAGTAACCTTTGCTGATTAATCAGTGTAGTGACATTGAAGTCAGTTCCAGTGGGAAATAATTGCTGTCGCTCTCAGACACAATATGGAAATAAGATGCCGTGGTGACAGCAACTGTTTTGAAGGGCTGGCAAGGAAACACCGATCAAAGATCAATGTCTGGCAGGCAAAGTGTTCACTTAGAGTCAAGGAGAGAATCGTTTAGGCGGAGAGGTTTCTCTTGAAACTGACAGGGTTTGGACAGGGAATGGGCAAACTCAAACACAAACCTGGATACAAGGAAATTTTAGTGCTGCAGATTGGCTTGAAAGCCAGGGCTCAGACTTGCAGCTGAGTATGAGCAACTCCTAATCTGAAGGGTATTTCAAAGGTCAGCTGCTCAGATGGGCAAGACAGCATCCTTGCTATGGTGCTAGGATTTGGCTTCCACTCTGGGGTCTGCTTAACCTTTCCTGTTGGTGACCATGAACAAGATCCCAGTTGCTTATTCAGCGTCAGTTTTTCACCTATGAAAAGAGCAATGAGACCTTTTCTTTCTCCAAGGGTGTTGTAAAGCTATCAAAATGCCCATTGCTCAGACAGTAAAGTAATGAGCTGAGATGGATGTGAGATGCTTTTGTTGCTCAAACTTAGGTGATTAAATACATATGTCCCATTGGTATATAATTATAACTTTTTTTCAAATAAATCCCAAAGAGCTCTGTTTGTGGAGCTTATATATATCAGTTTATACCTGGAAGAAATTATGGTCCATCCAGCTAGGTTTTATTCTTTGGTCCCTGAAAACAGTCCAATTTTCTGCTTCTTCACCACTCCAGTAAGATCATCACTCAGCAGATTGAACATCCTGGTGTGATCCATGTCCTCAGCAGACAACTGTATGGGAAAGCTAAAGGACTCTGTTTCAGAGATAAAAAGTGCGCAATGATATTAACGTACTGATAAATTTGATATTAAACATGTAACAACTGAGAGTTTCCCAAGCATATAATATTCCAGAGGAATGGCTTCTTAAATAATAATAAATAAATAAATCACCTAACTCAAGGAGTGATGTATTGTCAGCATTAGCAATACCATAATGATATTTCTCCTCTGGGAATAAATACACGAATTTGAATAATATACAGAGCTATCAACAAAGCAGAAACAAATACAGCACCTACCATTTCCCCTGACTCTCATATTTCTAGGAGGTAAATGAAAGCAAACCAAAGCAAATCACTGTGATCATGAAAACATATGGCATCAAAAGCAAGGGGCTCTTCCACATGGCTTACATGGGAAACAAAATCTGACTTCCATCAGCATAATTAGAATTTGTTTCCATACTGTTCTGATAAAGCAGGCCTCAGCTAGAAGGATAAATATGTTGGTGTCTAGGGATAAATTTAATTATTTTACATTTTTCATTGGTTTTATATGACCAAGGAATGCAACTTCTTGCCTGCCATTAGCAGGACTTGGCTAGCTCATTGCTGCCTGCAGTAAATGGCTCTAGATAAGGAAAATCCCACAGGAATCAGCTGAAAGAAGGAAAACAAAGGCAACCTGTGAGAATCAGCACACAGTGTGTTGGCAATAACAGCCTGCAATAGCACCCTTGGTATTGACGAGTCCCCAGCCACACAGATCCAAGGAAGGATGAACTGGGAAAAGAGATGGATTTGTCTGTGTAGGAAATGATAACTAATACCTTGACTAAAAGTTTAAGCTTCACCACTGATGTCTCATTTCTGAGACACTTAGACAGAAAGATGTGTCTCACAAACTTGTGACGTCCTCTTAAAATGCTTGTTTTATGTCACATGGAGCATATGGACCTTAAGTTTTGGCGCAAAATCCAGCTGGGAACCTTAGAGAGGTAATTTTACTCAGCACAGGGATGGCCTGAGAGTCTAGTAAAGATAAGACTATTTCCCTCTCTCCAAAGGAAAAATAAAAAAAATATGTAGTTCTGTAGCAGGACTTGAAAAGCTGTTGGCTCTAGCCCACGTGGGAGTTACCTCCATGAGGAACAAACCAGTCCATTTCCCGGGGCTGACCACCCAGCCCTTTGCCTGCCTTGATCTTTTAGACTGGATGGCCCAAATTCTCAAAGTTATTAGTACACATCACACCTACTGAAGTGATTTTTGAAAATTGATTGTAGTGGAAAATGGCATCCAAATTCTGATGATGATGGAAGCTAGGTTCTTTTTGAGACAAAAATTGGTGGTGTAGAACATCTGTCACAATGAGGTTTTGCTGAGGGTTAATGCAATACTGAAGGATAATCTTTTCACCATGATTTTAATTGTCTTTCAGAAATTCCTGTAGCATTTCCTATGTCCACATCCTTTTCTTTCTCACCTGTTATGTCAGATGAAAGATGGCCATCAATCAATATGAATCATGTGCCAGAGCTTGTTTTTGCCAGCTCTGAGAAGGCTGTGCATTAAAATGGGCAGGAAGAAAATTAATGACCTACCAGGCACAAATCACAATTGCAGTGTTTCAGAAGTTCTACAGAGAAAAACTAATTAAACTGACTGCCACGAACCCAGGACAAAAAACTGGGAAATGTGCCAAAACAGCGCCCAAAATAGCTCCTATCAAAAATGCAAACTTTTTTTTTTCTCTTCTTTTCTCACTTCCCTGTCCTTCATAGTCACCCTGACATTTATTTCTGCGTAGAACATCCAGGCAGTACCTTTCTTCCATCTAGTCTCCAAAAAATTCTGCAAATTAGGGTTAGTGTTCTATGCACAGAACAGTTATTCCTCACTGAAATCCATCACATTTCATAAAAGAGCACAGTACATCTGATCCTGTTAAAGAGCCACCCCTTTACCAGCATTCCCTGTGGATGGACCTCAGCCTTGTCCCAGTATGGCCATCCTTAGGGTCTTGTTAAAGAAATAGGTAGCAAGATGCAGTGCTGCCAGAAACAGATGACGAAAAAGGAGGTGGAAGAGTCAAAATACATCTACTGAAAACTGGTTGGAGAGAAATGACACACAAAAGAAATTCCCAAGGAGAAGGACTCTCCTTGAGTTCGGGTGACAGCGTTAGACAGATCCCAGTGCAGTGTCTGTCTCTGTCCCAGATTTTTTGTTAGTGGCACTGGAAGACTGACATTTTCTGTGTGTCACTTCACCATTTAGAAAATTATGTTTTCCTTTCCATTTAGGCCTACAGCTCTTCAGGATAATAAAATATATCTTATTACCCATATGTCAAACACCATAGATTCTTTAGGAATATAAATTGTACATCGTCCTTTTCTGGCTCCACTATTTCTTTATTTGCATTTAAAACTAAAGTATCATGGAAAGAACCATCTTTGGTGTACATTAGAAAAACAGATGCATAAACCCTTCTAAATATGCCATAAGTGCTTTTGGTTAATTACAACCCAGAACTAGAGCATAGATATGCAATGAATGGGAAATTCAGAAGTTACTCCTATATCCCAGCTGTCAGAATGTTCCTCATTTCCAAGCTCATGTAGATAGGAATTCCATCTCTGAAAACACTGTAGTACTCCAATGTGTTAATTTGTTATTCTATGAGATTAATATGTAGTCATAGGAAGCTGCATTCCTTTATCTTCAGCAGTCTTATGCTGATTTATGCTAAAGAAGTCCTAGAGAGAGGGAGAGATATAAAATGCATGTTACGCTGTAATCAAGATTAGAAGGAATAAAGTACTTTTGTTTCTGCTATCAAGTTTGGCCAGTGATAAAATATTTTTCAGGACAGCTGACAGCCACATAGTGCTTTTTCCCAGAGACTGATGATTCTGACACTGGGAAGAAACTTCATTCACCCAAGTGCTGCATCATTCTCATAAAGGCACGACACAGAATTCCCCCATGCACGACAAGAAGTTCCTCAAGTATCATCAAGCTAAGATGAAAGTGCCAGGTTGGAAGTGATCAGCAAAGAGATATTGATCACAGAGACAAATTTTCCAATAGTAATTTTAAACCCATCTTGCCAGAAGGCAGCTGGATTCCAGAGACTGTGACACCAGCTGCTCCATCCTTCTGTTTCTTCAGTCAATTCTAGGTGAATTCGTACCTGGGTTCCCTAGACCCTCCCTTTGTGTAGCTGCTATGTAACCCATGCTAGCAGATTTGGGGATCCTTGGTGTAAGTTTTTTATTCACCACCCAGAAGAGATGCAGCTGTTTTTCTTCCCTTGTTGAATCAATCTGTCAGTTCTTTTGGTTTTTTATGGAAAAAAAATAGTTTAAGTCTGAAACTGCCCACTTAAGGATGTATGTGCAGGCTGACAATTTAGATTAAACTCTGATGTTGTTCGTCAGTTCTCAGATAAAATTTTCAGAAGCAACTGACTTAGTATCCTGCTTCTCAGTTGTAATTAAAATATTTAAGAATTTACATTGCAGTGGAAGTCTGAGCCAGCCATGAACCCAGATGGCCACTGGGAGGTAACTTGATTTAGGTCTCAGGGTCACCTGGGCTTTTTTGAAGATACTCTAGTTACTTTTTAATTGGATGAGATCCTGAGGAGAGCCTGAAGGAGGACTGAGTAGTACTTCATATATCCATAGTCTGTGCTAAATACTGTATAGTTTGGTCATTTCTCCAGAAAGTAACAAATTTGTTAGACCAAGATAAACTCACCAATGTCAAAAAAGTTTGCTTATGGGTGAAGAGCAGTAGCAGTTATGAGGATAAAATCCCTAATCCTTTATGCAATAGATCCAGGGCACAGTGAACTAAATGCCATTTCTCCAGGCTTTAAACATATATGCACTTAAATCAGCCTTCTGGGATATAGGAGTGTCTGTGCTGGAAGTTCGCCTGAAGTTTAAAGCACTAAAATAGCATTTCAGACATAGAAGAAGTCAACTGATTTTAGAGAAATTATGACCATAGGATTAACTATTGCCCTCCCAAATTTCCAGCAGCACAATATTCTTCTCTCTGTGAGAAAGGGGAGTGCTCTTAGGGCTCAGGTGTGGTCAAAACTGCATGGCAAAGACAGCAGTGAATTTGAGTTGTCCTTTTGCATCCTAGTTTTCAGCATTAAGGAACAACTGCATCTGCAGTTGGGATCAGTAGGAGGCAGGGATGAAAATGTATGGCTGGTATACATCATGGCCTGCATCTTTAGAGATCTGGCATATACTTGCACAGACTCTTGCCTCCTAAACTGACCCCTATTTCCTTATCCTGTGCTCCTCATATATGCTGGCTGGAATGGGAGTGGGGGAAACCTCTGCGAAGTACAAACCAGCAGGGAGACGCTGGACTGTTGCTGACTGTGAGCTGCTAATAGTATATGCCTAGAAAATGGTAATTATTATGGCACCCTTGTCTGCTTAAATGTTTGCTCTATTCCTGGATCAGCCCAAAATCCAGAGAGTTGTGGTTTATAGCTGAGGTCCATTTCTCCCTTGGCTGTATGTTGCTTGGTGCATGTAGTACTTTCTAACTGATCAATCTTGTCAACAAGTAGCAAGTATTTAGCTTCTCATTTCCCTGGATATAATGATAGATTCATAGACATTAAGTGGCTGGTACTTACAGCTACCTCATATTAGTCTTAGACTGTGGCTAAAGCATCAAATTCCGATTGTAGAACACAGGATTCAACCTTATGGCTCCAACTGTCACGTCTAACTCAGGTATGCATCTCAAGGGATAAAGACAAAATTAAAACAAATTCTACTCCTAATACTGTGAAATCTGATTAGTGCAGAAAGGGCAACTCTGAGCCGATATTTGATATGGTGATGATCACATTTAACCCCATTAGTCATTCCTGATTTGCTTAGCATGTGCATCATGCTGGACAAAAAAATATTCAGAGACCAAATCAATATGTTTCTTTTAACACTGGGTGTGCCCTTGGTTCTTTCAGTTCACAATGACCTCAAATGCCGACATCCAGATTTGATCCAAGTTTTTATTCTACTTTACAGAGATAAGCAGAATGGAGAACTCCTGATTCCAGCACTAAGGGAAGCAGGAGTTACAGCCATTCTGGCAATATAATAAAAGTTATTTTGTGCATCACAGTGTATCCAGTGGCACCATTAATTGTTCATTGATCCTCTGTACATAAAAGGTTGCAGCAGGGTTATTTGCCAGCATCAGTTAAGCAGAACAATGGTTGTGATTGGAAAAATATTGAACACTTTCTATGCTGATGTTATGCCTTGTCACAGTTCTTTTTCTGCTGGGCTACTCTGTTCTGACCTGTCATGAAACACCTGTTCTTCAAGCAGTGTCTTTGCATATTTTCTCTTTTGGTCTCTTTTTCTCTCTCTTTCCTCTTTGTGAAAACATAGTTCTGACAATGACTTTGGGAAACCTCACAGCTGTTTTTCTTATTCTGAAGAAAAGTCACCCCACCACCCACAAAGGAACCCACTTGCCTTTTTTTTATGACACTGCCATTGTGTGGGTCTGTAAAACACTCTGCTTCTTAAAAGCTATGCAACCAGCCACTGTCATGCTATTTTATTTGTCTCTTTGTAATTTTAGTTTTGGGTAAAACTGGATTTTTTTCTCTAGGACAATGATGCAGGGGGAGGAAGGGAGCAAAATTCAAGAAAGAGAAAAGCCTGATGGTCAGTAAATAATGAAAAACACTGATGTGGCTGAAAAGACTTCATGAATCAATGAGTCATCTGGACAAAGGCATGTTGTAGAGCTAGGAGTCAGGGAAACATCTAGACATTTGGCAAATCTAATGAGCTCAAATAACAGATATATTTAGCAGTGTTGTGTGACATGAAGGATGAATCTCATAGTCAGGTTAACCCTTCAACAATGGCAGGCACAATGCCAGTCACCTAGGCACTGACTGAGATACTGGGCAGGAAAAGTCCTGTCATCTCATGGGGAGAGATTGATGTAAATAGGTGCGTAAATAGTCGTTTTTCTATTCCACCCCTGTTTTTGTGAGAGTGACATCCACATGAAAAGCTGTAGTAAACTACTCTGCACAAGGTTATCCAAGCAGGCTCAGGGGAAAAAAAGCATTTGTTTTAAGAATTATGATGATGTTTTTACACCTCTCAGCAGAGCAGATGAAGGGGCTCCTTTTCTAATGTCATACGAAAAGCCCAATCTCAGACCCGACAGTGTCAGTTCCATGGAAGGAGGCCAGCATCAGTAACTATCTGTGCTACTCAAATGTGTAGAAGGCCAGAGCAGAATTGTCAAAATTAGGCTTTATCATCTCCACAACTTGTGAGGATAGCACAGTTCCAGGACAAGTCAATCAGGGAGAGTCTTTCACCGCAGACAGAAAAGTGAACTGTACTGATCCAGGAGTCAGCAGATTGAGATTAAACCTACCAGTTGCACAACAGAGAGATGGAATATTGGATTCAAGTATTTTATCTACTTTATCTACTTCAAGAGATTTATCTATGCCTCTTCCACAGTGAGGAAACCTGCTCTGGGGTTAGCTGTCAGTAGGGCAGGTACTACTCACTGATGGTATTTCTCAGGCTGGTACCTGGTAACTAGCAGTGCCTGGGTTAGAACACGGAATTTTTTCAGAATTTAATTTCAGGGAATAGCTTTGGTTTCCATTCAGTTTTAGAAAGAATCAAGAAAATTAAATAACGAAAATTCCCTCTTTTTTCTGTCTGAAAATACTTCTCTGTTTCACCTCTAAGTGATATGGCCAGTATGCCTCAAAGGTCCTCAGAGGGTCACTGGGAAAATATCTAACTAAACACCAGTCTCAGACACTCTGAGGGAGGTGACTCTCTTTTAGAGAGATTAACACAATGCCATTTTACCACAGAAAAGAGGTTAACACTGATATTGATACTTCTGCTAACTGCTCAATTATCTTCACCCCAGGATAGGAAAAGTCTATGACAGACACTACAGAAAGGAGAAAATAGAAAGATTAGGAAGCATAAAACTGAATGGCAGCAAAAGCTGGCTCAGTCTCACCAGTATTAATTGAAAGGATATTTCCAATAACCTTTGTTTAAGTGAAAGGAGAGCACAGTTTTCCAATATTGGACTAGAATTTAGGATTAAGTCCAGCCCTTATCATGACCTTGTTGCATTCTTGATCACTCAATCATTGTGCAGTTTGGGTCTTTTTCAGAAAAATGGGGTTCACATTGCTTTCTCAGTGATTGTATAGTTTCCCACCAGGGAGAAGCCCAGTGTGGTTCCCTCTGTCCCCAGAAAGGGCAGATGAGCCCCAAGCTGAAATCACAAAGTGTTGTCACTGTGATGTCTCTGGTCCTGAGTGGTTTGTTAGCACAGGATAACCGGGATCCATGGGCTGGTCCAAAAAGCTCTGACAGTAACATTAATATTGCATTTCAAACATACACTTGCTTTTGACTGCTGCATCTGGCCATCCTATAGTGATCAGAAAAAACACCACAGGGTAAGTTGGTAACCAGTCTGCCTAAAATTTCAAGCATTTTCAGGGCATTATTTGTGAACACTCTTCAGAGTGAGAATGATGCAATTCATTAGAAAATGCATTTTCAGACAAATTCACACAGGAGAAAGAACTGACATCTCTAAAAGGAATCATTGCGAATGATTTATGCGGTTTAAGTCAAAATTGACTATGAAAGGTTGTTCATCCCACAGCTTGTGGAGCAATTTATAGCTGATAAACTTGTAGCATTCAGGCAGCCAATCTCTATCAAAACCAAACAAATTTATTACAGTGTCTCAAAGCTTAATACTTCCTTCACAGAGCAAAACCACAAAATATGTATAAGTTATGTTAGTGGCATGTGTCAATGGCCAAAAGAGAGAGGTTTTGAGATGGAAGGAATTCCATACAACATACCTTCTGTGCATTTAGTGAACATCAAAAATCAGCAGATTCTAACTGTAATGTTTCTTGTTGCAGTTTTCTGGAAAGGTAGTTTATCCTGAAATGTCAGCATACAGAAAGATGGAGGTAGGAGTACAGGACTATCCCACCAGTCTCTTTTCATCCCTGTTTTATAATCCAAACAGTAAAGCAAAGCAGATTTGTGAAGGAAAACAGAAACCTTACTGTTAGTATTTGGAAGTGCCATGCTTTGAAAAGAAATCAAAATACAAGTCACAGCTGAGTTGAGTCCCTAACCTTGCTCTGATGATCTATGTATTTTATTAAAAACCTATGAACCCAGAAGTACAAGTCTTAAAAGCTTGCAAAGTTTCCAGCAGATGGGGTTTTGTTTGTGCATCACTCTTGGGCCACATTTGCTCAACCTGGCATCTATTTCTTCCTCTGCCCCAAAATATTATTATTATAATTTGTACATTTAAGTGCCAGATTTTCTGATTTGTCTGAGCTGCTTTCATCACTAGAACAGGCAAAACTGGCTTTAAGCCACTTATATCTTCCCCTGGAATCTGGAGACAGCCAGATGTCAGTCCAGCACCTTGCATAAATCAGAGTAGCCTTAGGAATGCTCTGCCTGGTTATCCACACACACAAAGGGCTACTCTGGTGCCCAAGAACAATCAAGAAACCAGAGTGCTCCAATTAAATTTCTTTTGCCCTGATATCTCCTTTCCATTAGGGGAACACAAAGCACAATGTGGTTCTTGGAAAGTTCCTGCTTTATGTCACAAAGAGATTTAATTTTTAGTAGGAACGAGAGGAGGCAAGAGGTACCAATCTCATGACATTGTAGGACTGGGACACAGAGAATGTAACATGGCTGAAATATTATTATGAAAAATGATATTTTTCTTTCTCTTTGGTATCAAATGATACAGGAGAGTAAGTTCTGCTTTCTATAATATATGAAATACATTCTGTGACATCAATGAGGTATTTTTTTTTACCTAATGTATCTTATATCTCAGTAATTTAGGGTGCAGCCTTGCTACCTGTTCCAGGGACCTAAATTACACCAGCTAAGTGCAGATGCAAAATGATATCCATAATTTTACAGGTTTAAAAATTACATTTTGTGTTAAAGACAGCCAATTGAATATTTTATGTGTACATACATGCAGATAGAGGATGTAAATTCTGACTGGTTTTCAAGGGAGCATCAGTAAAACATTGCCAAAGGGAGGGAACTGTGTGATATAATCCATCTCAGATATTATTTCATGATCAAGGTAATTTTTCTGTCCCCGTGGCAATATTTCACACAAGTAATACTAAAGAAAACTGTCCCTATTTGTTTCATCATGCTTCTGACTGTAAATCTTCATTTGAAGTGCCTTCTGAAACAGAAAGCAAATGCTGCATTGAAGGGATTGTGCCTGCAAATGTGGTGTGGGAGAGCCAGTGCCTGAGTCACCAGGAAACAGCAATTACATCTCTGTATAATCACCTCTCATGTAGAGAGAATCAAAAAGAGGAGGAAAGAGAGATGTCTGTGCACAGTGGCATGTGTCTTTAGCACAGAATGTCTATTTTACTTCTATTTTTATATCTTTCCATTTCATGAAACATCTACCCCTATCACGTGGCCAATATTTTGTACGTCTCATCTTTATTCCATCTCCTAAGTCTTTGGCCTGTATCTCTGCTAGGGATTCTTCTTTTGCTATATAGTCCTGATCATACACATTTTATATAATGAATATGACACAATCTTTGACATGGAAGAAAAATGGGGTCTAAAGACCTGTTTAATTATTGTATCAATATACATAACAGGGTTGAATTAAGATCACTAAGATAGACTTAAATCTGAATTTTTATTACATGCTTTGAAATTGCATCTATATTCCCTTTTGTGTATTTCCCAAGAATGTAATTTTCCAAGTTTTTTAATCAGCAAATGGGTAAAAAAGGTAGACTTTGTAGACTTTCTGTTGCACAGAGAAATGCTGACACTCACACAAATCATTGAGGGGTTGGAAACTTGAGATCTGTCTCTGCCACTAGGCTTAAAGCAGAAAATGATAGTGGTAACTGATTGTCATCCTCTTTGTGAAGAGCTCTGAGGGAAAACCAGAAGCTTTTTCAGAGGGTATTGCAGAGATTTGCTTTATAGCAGAATGACACATAAACAAACGCATTGAAAGAAAATGTAGGCTGCTCTTGTGGGCACTGCCAAAGACTGGCCATGAAAAAGTGCTGAGTGTTTTTAAAGTTCAAAATCCTACTCTGAACCAGGAAGCATTAGAAATTGCAAGAAACAACTTCTCTACCTATTTTCTTTCTTTTTTTTCTTTAATTTCAACAAAAACAAAACAAACCACTTCTGGTTTGTTTGTTTGTTTCTTTGTTTTTTCTGACTTCATTCATGTAAATAGTTTCTCTTTAGGAAAAAACAAACAAACATTTGAAACAGGCACATAATGCGGAATATTAAACACCAGATCATTAAGGATCAGAAAATTATTGGCATCTGGAAAACAAGCCTCTCTAATGGGATGTATCAAACTGATGCTACCAGCTGGCTTACAGCCTCTATAGTAGTTGAGGGGTTAGAGAAATGTTTGTGACTTCAGTAAAGCTTCAATACAGAACTGGAAGTATAGTAATCAATTGTTTTTCTTGAAAATCATATACATGGCCTCCAATATTAAAAAAAAAATCCCCTACAGATATCAATAAATTAAATGAGGTAAATGTTTATTAGATGTTACTCTTCTTCAAGCTACTTTCATCAGAAGCTTGAGATAAATTGGTAAAGGAGTATAATAAGGATCCTTCCCCCTCTACAGGTATAGTTTTTTCATTTCATGGGGTTCTTAATTATTTTGTTTCTTGGGTTTTTCTGAAAGAAGACTCATCTGGATTTCTTTCTGCCAGTAAGGATTTATTAGCTCTTTTCTTCTTGGCATTGTGATTAGGTCTTGTGAAATTTTAAGCTTTATATATTTTTTAAAAGCAGTCACTTTATATTTGCAACAGTGTATTTAGAGTTCCTCTCTGCAATCAGCTTCTAAGACTTCTTTTACTCTTTTTGTGGGTATCTGAGACCAGAAAATAAAGAGATGTTAATTAGACATGTTTGTTTTCTAATTGGGGAACAGATGGCAAGATGCTCTAGTATTTTAATGGTGACTGAGGCAGGTTTTAGGGTATTACTTTTGTTTAAGTGCCTGGAAATTGTATAAGCACAGCTCAGTTGCTCCTGTTACGTAGCTGTCTGAGACTGACTGGCTGTCTCAGGACATAGTCACACATCCTCTTTCAGATCCAGCTGTTCCAGCTGAGACATTTACTCCCCACAGCTGTTCATCATTGCATCCAAACTGGAAATCTTTACCACCCATCTGATTTATTGGTGGAGAAGCTCACACAGGCAGTCCCCAGCTTGCTCTAACCAGGTTAACTGCCATGGTGCAGTGCTGGGCCTGTTTGTCTGCATGGGAGGGAAAGGACATTCACTGCTCGGGCTGGGAAGGGTGAATGAGGTGGGAGAGATAAAGTCACCTCTTTGGGAAGTGCTGTTGGAGACAGGATGAAAAGCATGTCCAGCCTCTGGGAATGACAGCCCACTGCCACTGTACTGTGCATGCAGAATATCCAGATGCTTCTGTTTCATTTTTGCCTTGGAAAACATCCAGAATCTACCAGCTAGTCTCCAGGCCCTTGCTTTGAATGAGTTTGGAGCTGTCTATAGCTCTGGCAAGTTAATCACATCTCCAGAGTACTGCACGGCAAGATCTTGTGAATATTTTTCTTTCTGAAGCAGTCTTTTATTGCCACCACACTGAGTGAAGAAATAATGAAAAGGTGACATTGGCAAAGAAGACTCATTGTCACTAAATGATTTGACCAGCTTCACCAAGGAAAGACAGGGAGTGGGAGATTTCAAGGAAAAATATATCTCACACTAGGGTATGAGTCTGCTGTATGCCTCTCCTCACTTTGTTCCCACCAAGTTTCCCCACAAATATCAAACTCCATTCCTGTTAATTTTAGAAATATTGAAAAGTCTCCAACACACAGGCCTGTTATTATTTCTTGGACATGGAAGGGTTCACATATTGTGAAGTGGCAACTGAGCCCAGAAACCATAGCTGTGCCCTTAGTGATCCATGTAGGAGTCAGGGATTATAGACTGGAGACAAAAATTTTAACACCATAGAAAAAAATCCTATAACAAATTTTAATTTTACAGAGTGAATTGTCAGGAAAAAAACCCAAAACCAACAAAGAAACAAAAACATATATACTGCTCCCAGCTGCAGCTTCTTGGCTGGTAGAGGTAAACGCGTGTATGACATAGTACTCCTATCTTCTGGTCTCCTGTCATCTCTTTACTTTCTCCTCCCTTAAGGCACAGGGATGGATTTGATGACTCCTAATTTCTATTATTCTATCATAGCATCTCACAGCTTTCTAGCTAAAGTGCTTGTCAGTGTGAAATGAAAGATTTAGAAGAAGAAATGTACTGCACAGAAGTAAAAGTACCAGGGTGAGATCTAACCTGTCTAAGCTGAAAGTATATTTCACAGAAATGTTTTCATCAGGTATAAAAGTACAAAATGAAGGATAAAAAATGTGAAAAACTGAAGATACTGAACACCAGGAGGACTATCCATGGTGGTGGTTCTGTGCACAGAATTACCTTTGCCATTATTAGATTTGGAAAGCTCATTGAAAAGTCTGTCACTCCTGTGGTTCTCAGACCACATGATTTGGCTTTCCGTATCTCCTCAGATCTGTTGGGGTGATCTGAGGCATATGTGTGTGGGGAAATGAGAATTTTGCTTCTTTTTACAAACAAAAACACTGGGTACTGCTGGAGTGGGCAGGAAAAGGTCTTGTCCTCAAACATGTTCATAACATCTTAAGTAGTAGGAGTTTTTTAGCAGTAGGAGAATCAAAAGCAAGTTTGTTCATACCAACTATTGCACAATATTTTCCTACTCTTTTACAACGCTCTGAAAACAATGTCATTAGAAGGTACACAAGTTAATACGAATCATATGCCCTTCAAGCTTATCAATATGTACTTGGATCTGTATCATTAAGGCTTCACAGCCTTTATAGTTTTCCTGATAATGAATAACATGCATTTCGGTTAGGGACTGATACAGGTGTTGTTCACATAACTTTTGACACAGTTGGATCAGTGTAGCATTATACCTGCTGCAGTGATAAAAGTGTTAATAGATGAATGTGCTCTTCTGAAACTGCCCAAACAATGGAAAATTGTGGATGGCTTTTGATATATTTTTGACTGTATTATATTCATGTATCACTCCTCTTTTCAAAAATTCTCATCCACATTTTTTCAGATTGGTTTCCCCTGGGAATTTACTCAGTTTCTGTGGAGCAAACTGGCTGTTAAGGCTAAATCTGGTCACAACCCAGAGGACCATTTTCCAGCCCAAGCCTATTTAGGAAGGGAATGGCAATTTGTTTTCAATGACTTCACTCATTCTTTCTGCAATGTTTCCAGTAAATGCAGGCGTTGCTCTTCTGGTGTGAGCTCAGCACATCATTCCTGATGTGGTTCTAAGTGAAATTTTATATTACTTACTGAAATATGTACTTTTCTTTATATGTTCTTTATCTCTCATGTGATTATGCTGAATCATTGTAAAAAGAAAAAAAAAATCTGATGAGCTATCCACAAAAAAACTAAGTGACATTAGATCATCACAACTGGTGCTGTTAAATCAAATGTAAATACCCAATCATTAGCCAGCAGATCCAAAACACTGCCAAATAGTTTTTGGTCGCTGTGTTTACACAGTGACAGATTCTCATGTTAGTCATATCCTTCTGAACAAATGTTTTGGATGGACTCTTAAATCAGTGTCCACAAGGAAATAGTAGGAGGCAGCCAAACTCTGTTGAACGCCTGCCATTGACAAAGGTTAAGCATTTACAGTCACTCTCTGCCTAAGTATTCTAAGGAAATGGTAAGGAGTGAAAAACAGAAGGCAAGGATGTTCTGTACTCTCGGCAACAATGCAGTGAGGGCGACAGAAACAATTCCAAAATAGCCGGTTACTGGGCCAGATCCTGTTCCCGTTAACGTCAGTGGTAAAACTCCCTTTCGGTCTAAAGGGACTAGGATGGGGCAACTGGTCCTTCAAGTGACTAAGGAAAAAATAGTCAGGTCTTGGCTCTTCTCGTTTTGCTTCCACTGCTTGTTCAGGAAGAATCCCTATGGGACTGAATAAAACTAACTCAGGATGTAAAGTATGTGCCTCAACAGGACTGTCAGGAAGGCCAATACGTACTGCATCCTCTTAATTTCCCTGAAAAACTATATACCTTTTCCCCATTTCTTTTCTAGCCACTCATAATATGTAAGTCTATTCTGTCCCAAATAGTTTCACTCATAAAAAATCAACTGGATTACAGCAGTGGAATAATTTTTTTGGGTGAAAATAAAATTTAAACCTAGGTGATTTTTTCTATTTCAGTCCTCTCCTCATACAACTTTAAGGCCACATATATTTGGGATGACTTTATGGTCAGTGCCCTGACATTTAAACCTTAACTCTCACATAAACCTTATGCAGGGCAGATGGATGTGCATAATTCACTGACACAATTCTGCTCTGACATCTCTATAGCATGTTGAATATATCTGCAGGTATCCCAAGGAATGGACAGTCATGGACAACTGCTGAAGGCACACAGGACACAGAGGATATGTCCTTCCTCACCAAGGACAATACAATTTTTGGTTTTCTTTGTTTTTCAGGTTAAAATTAAATCTCAAAGTCAGCAATAGTTCCATTGATATTAAAAAAATAAATGCAAAGTAGGGGAGATATATTTACTTAAAATTTAGACTCACCTGCTTTTAGGCTATAGTGTTCCACTTTTGTTATCCCCTAATAAGCAAGGAATGATGATTTGTGAATAAGCTGAAAATATAAATCTTACTCCTAAAGCCAGACAATATCTGAAGAGTGAAAAATTGTTTTCTCAAAACTCTAACTTTTCGTTCTTAAAGAAAGTATCACTGAGAATATAAAAGCATTGAGCAGGTCCAATGACAATTTTACATTACTTTAGCCTTTTGGGGTTTGTAAAGATCAGTTAGTTCCTATAAATTAGGATATGCTCCAGGACACACTGTAGTCAATGGCAAGACCTGTGAACATCAGTGGAAGCAAAAGCTTGGGCTTTTACTCTCTGTGCAGCACAGCACAGAGGCAGTGCACCTGTGAGGTACCTGCTGCACTGGGGAAGAGGTGAGGGCAGGAACCACCCAGGGAGCCACAGTGAGACAAGGATCGACTGGCATCATGGAACCAGACATCTCCTGCTCCTTCTGGTCTATCAGAGGTGGCGTCTTCTTTAGGGGAGAGATGATGGGATGGAGTGAGTTAAACATTTCATGTCCGGACCCAGTATTGACCCAGACATCATTTAATTCTCATTAGATGTCTGTATAAAAACTGGCTGATGGGAAACTGTGTGGGGCCCTCTCAGAAAGAAGCCTCTTGCAGTCAGCCAGACCTCCCAAAACCCACCTCTTGCACCATGAGCTTGGAGTCCACTTCTCCCCATTTTTGCTATGATTCTGTTCTAGCGAGGAACAACTACAAGTGATTCCTCAGAGCACAAAAACCCGTTCAAAAGGGAGTGGAAATATTTGCCTGTCCCTGGCCTTTCGCCTTTACAGAGAACTTCAAAGGTTTTTAGAGAAGCTCTGAGAAACCTGGTCTAGTAGAAGGTGTCCCAGCTAGGCCATAGCAGGGGTTTGGAACTAAATGATCTATAACATCCCTTTCAGCCCAAACTGTTCTATGGTTCTATGAATCTGGGCCACACTTTCATCTCTTACATAAAAAACCTGCCCTCACCAAGACTGACATGTGGCACCCAAGACTTTTAGTCTTATCTTAATATAACTGGCCTGGATACTCTCTTTTTTACCACATTTCTAAGTTCTCTTAAATCAGTAGCAACATTCATGAACAGTAGGTTGCACTGGGAGGCAAATTTGCCGTATTTTGTCCCAAGAGTAGTCTGTGGTAAAGGATATGCTTGTTCACACATGCTGAAGTAACCACTAAAGTTTTCCTGAGTTAAGGACCACTAACTAAATCCACAGCTAGCCCAGACAGGGCTACTTTTCACAGTAAACAGTTGAGTTGTAGAAATTTGTGTCTCAGCCCTACAAATTATCCTGAAAACTAAATTCAGGCTAATCTTCTCTGGCACTGAATCTGAAGTGGATTAAATATATATTTTTAACGACAATGCATTTGTCAGGTTATTGGTTTAAAAATTGTAGAACAAAGGAACAAAGAACTGGAAATCTTCCAGAAGAAGAGATAATTTGATGATTCCCTGTATAAATCTAACATTTCTTCATCTTTTATAAATGGGACTTTGCAGGTCATTAGTCCCTTAATGTAGTATAGCTATCAGTTGTAGGGGTTTTGTGTGTGTGTATGTGTGTGTGTATGTGTGTGTGCAAAAAAAAAGCATTAAAATGGTTGAGATACAGAGAAAATTGACTGCTGCATAGTCACCACTTTTCATAAAGATTTTTACTACACCCTTGGTATTATGGATCTATAATATGCAAATGTGTAGCATCATTAATATGCATTTGCTGCATAAACCCTCCTTAACAGAGTATGTTATGGGAATACAAATTAAAAACAATATACTCGACTCAGCTAAATTTTAATGGCCCATTGTATGAGTGATCCCCAGTTGGGAGGTACCTAAGCCCTTTGTCTTCGATACTTCCCTTCCTTCCCCACATCCATTTTCTTTATTTGCTCTTGTTTTCACTGACACCTCCAAAGCTGAATTAGTCAGACCTCAGCATAAAAAGTAAAGAAATGTGGAGGTTCCTTGTTACCTTTAATGGAGGTAGCTGGCACAAGAACTGAAAGCTGAGTCGTAGAAATGAGTTCAGCCAAGAGTGCCCATGGTGGAATAAGTTGTGCAGCCCAATCTCCTGGATAAATATATCCTGACGTTACTTTGGCTTGCAGTTGCTGCTGATGGGAGCTAAGGCACTGCCTAAGAGAGGTGAGTCATTTGAGCCTATCCCCTGGCACACTTCTCTCCTCATCTTCCCTTCCTGGCTGCCTGTCCAGGGAAAAGAAACTTCTGATACCTTCCCTTCATCCAACAAAACCTCTCTGGAGGGACAAGATCACTTCATCTGGCAAACAAGACCAATAGCTGTCTCACTGACTCGCTTATACCAGTGGCTCAAGTTCTGACAGTGGATGCAATTACTGGCCCCAAGTTTCCCTTTCTGGTTCTCTACCACAGTCAGCACTTGTGCTACAAGGACAGACATAACCATGAAGCATCTTTAAAGCACTGGAAATTATAGCTCAGCATTTTAAAGTCAACTGGTGTTGATTGAGGCTTGACCTAAGATGAGCCTCTAAGTGAAGCCTTTCAGGAGACTGTTCACAGGCACAGCAGACAGGGACACTGCTGGCATTAGGGAAAGCAGATGCCACCCCAAATGAAGTTACCCATCCTCATTAGCCAGTGCATGCAGTCAAACCTAATAATGAGCTTGCTGTTCTCATCACTGCTTTTTGCCTGCAGGCTCTAAACTTTGTAGATTAGATGCACTTCCAACCATACTGTGGGGATAGTATTATCTGACAGTGGTTGTGAAAAGGATTGGAAGGGGAGGTAATTTTTTTCCACTGTTCCAGTTAAATCTACCAAAGAATTGGGTAAAAGTCCTTAGTGGACACTAAGTGTTTAGCATACTGCCAGTTTATCCTCAAGTATTTAAGACAAATCTTATATAAATTTATATAAACTGAAAAATTTTAAAAACCACACTTTTACAGTTCCCTTAGTATTATTTATTCAGTAATGGATGCCAATGTTATTTTCCTTTACTTAACAATGACTCTCCCAGAGCTTAATCCTTCCAAAATGCAATGGGGAGAAAAATAACACTGCAAGATGCACTCTGCTAATTGGGCTTCCCAATATGTTGTGAGGACATTTGTCACTCAGCCTGCTTATTCAGTGCTGCCTATTCAGGCTGTTTCAGCAGGTCTAGCTACTCTTGTGGGAAATTAAGCTGCAATCAGATTCTGCAGTCATCCAGCTCTAGACTGTCGTATTGATCACAGAACAGACAAACTGAAGGAACTAGGTTGAAATGGCCACTTTGTATAGGAGCACAGTTACTTGACAGAAAGTGATCTTTTGCAGATGCAAATCTGCTATGTGAGTTGTAATCTGGTTGATTCCAAAAGCTGTGGAACAACTAGGAAGCCACTGCAGAGGAAAGATTCAGTTTATTTTAATTACATCTTTCTCATGTTACCTTGTCCATGAATCTGAGTTACACCAAACCTTGGAGTCTCGTGTAACTCAGGATCTCTTTCAGATTTGCAGTCATTAATCACCATGTCTTTCATGGAAATTTCATTATAGATGTGAAACAAAAAGCATGCCGCCCCAAAGAAAAGATTGTAGAACCTTTGGTGCAGTTTCTCTGTCCACAAATTCTTTGTTAAGTTCCAGCTCCTGTCTACAACAGGAGTCTCAAAGTTGAAAACCTATACAAGTTCCCATCATGTGACAGATTTTCCACTGAAAGTGTTGTCCATTTTGATTCCTTTATCAATACTTGATAACCACTGAACGTGGGTTGTTGAAGTTCTTCATGCTTTGAACCACTTTTACCACAACTATAAATGACATGTTGACCAGTGAAGCAAGAATGGGATGACATAATGGAAACAAACATTTTCATCTGCCAATTTCAAGTAGCTGATGATTAGATGTGAAATGTAATATTGATAATGTTCTCAGTGTTCCTGTCCAAAGATGAGTGGAAGTGGGTATGTAATGTGAAACAATCTCTATTTGTATACAAATAATCCTGGCTAGGATGGGCAAAAGGCTATATAAAAATAAAGATCTTGGACACTGAGTTATAAAACACAGATATGAATTCCAGAGGGCAAGTGATGACAGAGATAGAAATGACAGTTGTGAACTAGGATATTATTAGCTCACAACCATAAGTTCCTAACAAAAACTGTAAAATCTTTAAAGGATTTCTTTATTCTTAACTAATATTTAGTGTATTATACAGGAAACTCAAAGAAAACTGCCAATGAAGTGCCACAGTCAGTAAACCCAGGCTGTAAAAAGGCTATAGTGAGCACTACTACAAATGGATAGGAAAGGACTCTTGCTGAGGATAATCATAGTTGTGGATTTTAAAAAACATCAGCAAATTTAACTGTCTAAATAACCTCTAATGCTACCTTACAACAATTCTGAGATCACAACATCCTTCACATAATGTTCTCATTTGTAAAAAAAATAACCAAACTTTACATACATGCTTAAATAAAACAACCACATATAAAATAAGCACCTTTTGCAACTATGATTTCCTTTCCTATCTTACTTTTTATAAATCCCAGAGAGTTAACCAAATTATTGATGAATTTGAAAAAGATTCAAAAGGATTTTAAGTGCATTTGCAACCTACTCTTGGAAATATTTGATCCATTACTGCCTTCTCTGTGAAGTAAGGTCTGTGAAGAAAACCTTTGGTTAACTCTTGAACAAAGACTGGAAATTGCTCAGAAGATATTCCCTTTTTCACACCCCCACAGTGCCTGGCAGCAACAAGCACCCTGTTGTCTTCATAACTGGAATTGCTAAAGGGGAGTCCCAGGATGACAGAGACCTTCTTTGCACAAACCTCACTTCGGTGGGCTACAACAAGGGCTGCTGATAACAGCTTCTAGTGTTTGAATGGTTTTCTAGCTTACAACAAAAAGGCTTTGTGTCAAAATTCTTCCCTAGGACCTAACTGGTGCCCAAGACCTTTCCCTCAAAATCAGTAGTCAGTGAGTGCTCTACCAGAATAGTAAGAGAGGAGGAATGGCTTGTACATCTGAGAACCATGAGTTTCTACACTGTGCCTGAGCAAAAGTTTAAAAGTTCATATGAGCATCACATTCTTCTCAGAATAAAAGAAGCAAAATGAGAAGTATTGAATAGCAGTCCTAAGAGACCAAGAAATTCACTCCAATATCCACCAGAATGTCAGTTCAGGCCCTGCAACTTACAGCAAAATAGGCTTTTAGCAGAGAGATATTCCCCTTAGAAAGTTAAAAAACACCAAGTCCAAGCTGAAGGAAACTGGTTCACAGCAAATAATTGAAAATCCCCCATGCTCTGGTCTAGAGTCAATTCACCTTATTGCTGTAAAATAAAATAAACCATCAATTGATAGGATAGCCCCGGTTAATCATTCGGTTTTCCACTCATAAGAGGAAGATGGCAGGTCACAGTTCCCCTGGCTAATGACAAAAATAACTTCTTCAGTGAAAATTCTGTGTCTCTATATGGAATTTTTGTTCAAAAGATGATAAAAGATCATGTGAAAAACAGTGCACAGGGAGGCTCAGTCTGGTCTGGCTGAATTGGCTCTGAAGCACTGGTCTCTGAACCACTTGCTACAATTAACACGTCCCTTTCCTCATTAACATTGGACTCAGCTGGTTCAGGCCCTGTAAAGATGGCTCATCTGGCACCCTGATGAGATCAGTGGAGGAACATAAATACAACAGAAGCCACTGCCATCAGAATAAGCTGCTTCTTCAGCATAAGAAAATAATTAATTTACATCAGAAAAGTGATATTTCATTTTCTCATTCTATGACCATTAAAATCAGCTGGGCATTTTCTTAATATTCAGGGGGGAAAAAACAAACCAGAAGGTATGGCATGGGATTAGTGAGGATCACAATAGGATAGGAGGAAATTTAGTTCAAGTTCAAATTCAATTTCTTTTTTTTTTTTTCAAATAGGATGTTTTTGATTTTATTTCTGCTAAGATGCAAATATATTGAGCCAGAAAGGTGTACAGACACAAAATTTCAGAAATTATAGATTCAGTAGCTGAATCAGATACTGTTTCCCATCCAAGGATCTTTAGATGTTTTAGAAAAATTGATTCTATTCCAGTACATCTGAGAATGTTATCCTACTCATCTGACAGAGAAAAAGGAATGATATCAGTTGCTACTGGCGGAAAACAAGTCTGTATCAAAGCCTGGGCCAAACCCCAGAAATCTTGGCCTCCACTTGTAAGAGCGTGTTATAGGCCCTCCAATGACTCCGGAGGTTGTAAATACTTTCTTTTCATATCCCAGCATACACACACATCTATTAAAAAAACCAAACAACTTTTTAAATCAGCTATTGGCTTCTTCAGGAAGCCAATGTTTTGACTGCTTTAAAAAATTGCTCATTAAGACTTACAATAGGTTCCTTTTATCAACTTATTTCTTTTTGAAACAGAAACAGAGATGGGAACAACTCTTTTTCATTAAATTGACAGCCACTGCAACCTTCGTGCCTTCAAAATCGCCAAGTTTTCCATTTCTATAAATTAGTGAAGTGGCACTTGAGTGTGCTCACTCATGTTTCACATAGACCTGTTAAGCAGTGATTGTACTTATGAGTTTATAATACTTGTGCTTCCTGTGGATGGTGGTGCCTCTCCTGCCACAGCCGTGAGAAATCAAGGATTTCCAAAGCCATTCAAAACGTTTATTATGGGAAGAAAAATTGTTATGCTGAGTGAAATCTTACATGTTGAAAAAGTCCAATTCTTCAGAAGCCTGTGTTCAGCCAACTTGACAGGCTGTGAGGGCATTTGTCCTGAGGCAAATGATACACTGTCAGCCCAAGGGAGCCCTGCTCTCCTGAAATTTATCTGGAATACCACTGCAGATGAATCACTCTTCTGGTAAAAGCGTCCTTGTGTGTACTATTAAGAAAGAAAACGGGACTCTGAATGCATTTTGCAGATCTGTAACTGGAGTTGAGTAATGCAGCCAAGCCCCAGATTTCAGCAACACATGCTACTCTGCCCTCACACTACTTGTAAACAACTTCTTTCCTTGCTGCTTTCCAGCCAGTTCACTTCCCTTTCTAATCCCAGGAAGTCACTGCCCACCCTTAAATGCTGAAAGATACATTTTAATCAAGTGAAGAACCGAACAGTAGCATAATTTTACTTAAAGCACACACCAAGCCACACTTTAGAGCTATTTGGGGAAGAAACCAACCGCAGCCAGGCAGCCCCCCCTTGCAGAGTTCAGGCTGGGTGGTCATTCCAGCCAGGGACAACACAGTCAATTCAGACAGATGGCCACTAAGTCAGCCCAGTGCATTTGGGGAATATCCAAGGTGTTAAAAAGGAGATGCACACCTTCAACTCCCTGCAGCTCGAGTAGCCTAGACCTGCAGGAAGAAATTTGTAATTTTTTCCTCTTCAGTAGCTCATCTGGGGAAAAAGTGCGTTGGGAAAAATGCAGCTCAGGCTGAACAGACTTTTCACTGCCAAAATGTGTGTGTGTGTGTGTGTGTGTGTGTGTGTTGAGACTGCCAACATTTAAAAAATTCTCTCCAATTATTTTGGCCCAATATAATTTGGTGAATTCAGTTTATATTCACAAGAAGCTTAATAACTCCATTCTGTTGCAAATTTATCATTCTTCATTACTCTCTCTACTTTCTCTGCCCCTTAGTCTGTATTTTTTTCAGATTTCACACATATTCTCTAGGGTCTGTGTACCATGTTTCTTGGTATGTTAATTGCTGTCTGATCAGAAGGAACTGGGACACACTGCTCTTACAGTACTCAACAGCCATTTCAGAAGATGGAGAATGGGGAAAATGGGCTTTGATCTGTTTAATGCATACTGAGACACTCAGGATATTTGGTGAAGAGGGCAACGATCACCACATGCTGATGAAGACCCATAATTCAAAGATGGGCTCCCATGCTCACAGAAGGCAAGGAGTAGATAAGGGACAGGAAGAAACAACACTGCATTAAAGAGGGAACATCAAAAGCTGGAAAATGGTCTTGCAAATGGTGAGGGCTAACGTTTATCATTAATATTACATCTTGCTTTAATTCTGTGCTCCCAATGGATTAAGAATTGCAAGCAAACCTTTCACCCTGAGTCAGGAGAACATGAAGACATCAGAAAACACATCGCTTCCTACTTTTCATTTCATCTTATTTCCTTCCTCTTCCTCGTTCTCTTCCTCTTGTGTGACTGAGTATGTTATCCTCTACTGCATCATCCATGTCCTCCAGATGATGTCCACCCACAAACCAGGGGAGGGAAATGACACATCTAAAAGATGTAAATGCATATTACAGCTACTGTCCAACAAAGACACAGAGAGATGTGAGAAAGTCCCCGTCACACTTTTCCTTCCATGCATGTCATCTCAAGGTCAGTAACTCCCACCACTTGCTAGCTGCAGCCACTGAAATTAAAATTAGTAGGCTTTAGGTTCCTTTAAATGTCACAGAGGGAGGCCCAAACCTCTTTAACCATAAAGATAACATCTGCCTCAAAAATGGAACGCCAGAGCAAAAAGCCCAGACAAAACCAGTTGCGTAAAACACGTAAACATTGGGCTACTCATTAAATACAAAACACATTCATGTAAGAGAAAAGCCTGCAACAGAAATTCTAAAAGCCCTGAAAATACAGTATTTTTTGTATCTACATTCTCTGTATCTTATATTTTTACAGGTCTGTAAAAAATAGTTATCTCTAACACATGTAGAAATGGCACAGATTTACCAGGGTCATTTGGAAAGTTAGCAAAAAGAGGTCACACTTCCAATCACATTAATATACTAACGTGCCCAGCAGTAGATTATGTTAATTTTTAGAGCAATTTTTAAGATTTGTAATGCAACACATTACTCGATAGGATTTCTAAGCCTTCTTGGAGCTTATTAGTCTTCCTTTATAAACCAAATGTCAGCTTTATCAAACTAATAATTAGCAATGGGCAAACCTCAAAAGGTTCAGAGTTTTGGTCTAGTTTGACTGGACAGGCATGAGACCAGCTGCTTGTGCAGATCATTTCGATGTCAGATTGGAGTCCTGATTCTGCAAATGTTACACAATCACTGAAATGTAAGCACCCAGACAGAGCCTGCTGCCTTCGAGGAGGATACTGAAGTGCCTTGAGCTCAGCAAGCGCGGGGCTGCCTGACTCAGCAGTGTCAGACTTCACCATCCCAAACTTCCCACAGCATCCACCACAGTGGGTGTGACAGAATAGTGCACTGTAATGAAACATCTACAGGGAGCTGGGAATAGAACTGTAAAGAGGAGAGGAGAAGGAGAGGCGGAGGGAGAGTAGGAAGGGGACATGCTATGATATGCTGAGGTATTCTACTAATGAGTCAGAGAAATCTTACAAATATTCCAGGACAGACCTGTATAGATTTGTATAAGCTGAATGACACATTAGGAGACATAAACCCGTGAGCCTGAACACAAATCAATATATTTGCAAGTCTGTGCTTGAGCTGAGGAGTCCAGCCTCTTCTCAGGACTTACTGACTCAACCAGGGTAACTTCTTTCTCTAGCAGAGCATGCCAACATGGCTATATGACTTTTGGGTTGAAGTTTGCAATAAAGAACACTGGCTGTGCCTGTATATGTCAGTGAAGGCAGGACTGAGTGGGACATGTGTGAGTAGCCAAGCTTTTGGCCAGGAAGTGTGATTGCTTACAAGAAAATGAGAAAGTTCAATTTGTTTCTGTAATTCTGTGGGTAAACAGGGGAGTTTTACTGCATGGCAGAGATTTACTGGGGAAACCTGTGAACACATTGAATAACCAGCAATAGAATTTCACCAGCTAATGCTGTTCCTTGTCCTGTGACAGTAGTCCTTCTTCAGAGCAGAGCTACAACACTAGTTCTTTTCATCTCTCTCTATTTTTATTTTTTTCTTAACCTGAAAATGTTGTTCTACATAAATATCACCATTATTACTTGTGGGAGCCATAGCAGATGATAAACATCCCAGCTCAGATTTCATCTTCACTGCCTAATGGTGGTCCATCCCTTTCCCCTCTCACCTGTTGAATTTTTAAGCACTGTATGCAGAGCTTGTAGAAGAGAAAACTCCTCACATACACCCACCTCTTTATTGATTTTGAGGCAATCTTCAGGTGGACGGGGGATGGTGAGGCATTATTTCAAACTGACAGCCAAAACCCACTGAATTCTCATCTTTCTGTTACCTTTTTTCAGCGCTACCATTGCATCCAGAGGGGAATGTGAGCACTTGCATGTCAAGTGTTGTTTGGGAAAGAAGGATGAGTCCTCTTTCATTTTGAAAAGAAAGAGGCACATCCCTCCAGGGGATGGTTTCACCTTCATGAAAGGAGGTGTCCATGTCATTTCCATTTCCTGTGGGGAAGTCTTTTCGCAGTGCTGCAACTTTTGAGAAAATTCCTGAGGTTTTTGTAACTTTCCTCATCCATTGCACAGGGAACTTTAAGACACAGACACTTAGGTTTCTTTTCATAGTGAAAACCAACCACCAGGAAACTAGCACTGGTGACATGAAGTGTAAAACTCCACAATAGATCTGTGCCTAAGTAATAGAACAAATTGGTTGTGAAGTAGAATCTGACCCTAGTTCTTCCAAATCCCAGCTAACACTGTGGTTGCTGCACCAACTGCAGGAGCAAGGAAAGACTGGCATCAATCTTGCCACATCTGCTTATTGAAGAGCACCTACACCTTCCCCCTTAGTGTGTGGAGATGGCCAGTGGTAAAGAAGCATGGGTTTAGATGAATCTTTGATTCACATCAGCTCAGCTACACCTGTGTCCTCAACTAAGCACAGGAGCAAAGGCTTTAAGCAACTGTGCCAAAGCCTGAGGCAGATGCCTGTGACATTATAGCAGTAACAACGTCAGAAAGCACAAGAGGGTATGACATTGCAGCCATAATGAGAGCAGCAGTCGGTGGAAGAGCAGATGTGATTTAAATCATATCAGTAACAGAGACAGGCAGCGTGGAGGCAGATGGGCCTCTGACTGAGCAAAGGCAGCCAGCTGCAAGATGGAAGATGCTCTGCAAAGCTGGTGAGGCAGATGCTACTGCGATGGGAGTAGGACTGCAGCAAGACCTGCAACAGCAGCAGATGCTGCAGCTGCCACAGAGCAGTGGGCAGCTGGTGGTTAAGGTGCAGCTGCTCTTTACTTCTGAGTTCCTAGTGGTCACCGCTTGCTGAATGGGGACAAGTGCTTTTACTTTTACACAATAATTTCTGCAAATTACTGGGGTGTGGCAATGTATGCACTCAGATGAGACCAGGATTACATTTGTCAGTGATGGTCAGCCACCACCCCATTTCACAATAGCGTTTACAGGCGATTCAGTGCGGGGAAAAAAGACAGTAACAAGTTACTCTGAGAAATCCTACCTGTACCCCTTATGCTGTTCTGTAACTGAGAGTATTTTATACCCCAGCCATCTCTGTGAATGTAGACTCTTCTCAGCTAGAGGAGGAAGTGACTGTGACACTTGCTGAAACCTTCTCCATAGATTGGACTGCTCCCAGGTTTTCACCAGCTGAACACCTCTGTCCCCAGCCTAGGTCCTCTCTCAGACTTGTGACAGTTCTCTGTTGAGTCCAGAGACAGAGACTTATTTCATCAGATAAATAATAGAAATTATGCAACCCTTTCCCAAACATGGCACAACATTCTGATTGTTTGGGGCATATCAAGAAAAAAAAGACAATATTCAAAGCATGAAATTTTGTCATGAAGTAGTTTTTGTTCAATGGTCTCTCTCAGAAGCTATGCATTCAATACAAGCATCTGGACTTGCCCAACAAACACATATTATTCTGGTAGAAGACCAGCTTGAACACTTGAAATACAAAGATTTGTGAAACTGAAAGGTAAACATAAAAATAAAGCTCTCCATGGGCCTTGAGATCTTGGTGAAGAAGAAGTGGCTACTACAGCCACGGTCTGTTACAAAGACATCCTTTGTTCATTTAAGAAGTAGAGTCTCAGTTGTCTTTGAAAAAAAGATGATGTTTTTATTCACTATCTATTAGAACTATTTGAACATTTCTTAAAGTTATTTATAAATCATTCTAGGCAAATGTTTCCAGACTGTGTGTGCAGATGATGAAGACTGGATCTTAACCCTTGAGAAGTAACTTGATTCCTCTTAGTTACACCGTAATAATTGATATGACAAACTCCACATTTCTTCCTTTCCCTCTTTTTTTCCCCCTTCATTTCTAACTGTAATTTCTATTCAAATGAAATCTTAAATATTCTGCCCTGACCTTTGCTGGAAGGAATTTAATTACCTATGGAGTTTACATAAATTATATGGCCTGTTTGTTTAAGATTAATACTACACAGAGATCAATAGAGCCATGGAACACCAGTATAAAATGGCTTCTTGCAAATGCCACCAAAGGTCACAAAATTCTTTCTGGAAAGAGGGGGCGAGAGACATGGTGTGGCACATTCCTGTCGTCAGTCCAGTGTATGTCACTGCTGCTGCCTCTGCAGCCACTCAGGGATGATTTATCAGCTGCTAGAGGACACTTGGTACAAACACACTATAAGAACCAGCTGAGGAAAAATTAATTGAATGCAGCGATGACTACAATTCATCATTCTCAAAAAAATGGCTCAAGAAGTGAGAGAAGGATGATACATTGACCATAGCTCAGATAAACTGCTTTTCATAATACTCTTTGGAAACAACCTCTTGCTCCCACAAATGCAATGCCAGTTTCCCTGTGGAAAAGGCAGCTCTTTTCCTTGGTTTATAAGATGGAGAGGACACACACAGCATGCATAGTCGAAGGACTCTTTAGAAATTACATGCTTGTAGCTGGGTAGAGCTGCTTTCTGTGTGCCCTAGGTATGCTTACCAGCAAATTTGAGTTTATTCTCATATTAGGTTGCCAGAATTAATGCAGTGAAAGTGCAACACAGTCAACACTTCCTGGCTGATCAAGGCTAGATGGAGTGCCAAGAAAATTTTTCCCATGTTAAAAAAGAAAATGGGTTGAGAGAACAGAGAAGAGAGAAACAGACAGTATCCCACTGTTAGAGCAGTGATGTGAAATGAGGCATTGGGTTTGCATGGCCAGGTTTTGGTAGTGGGGGCTACAGCAGTGGGTTCTGTAAGAAGCTGCCAGAAACTTCCTTCATGTCTGGCAGAGTCAGTCTCTGGCAGCTCCAAGACGGACGTGCAGCTGGTCAAGGCTGGGCCAGTTAGAAATGATGGAAACACCTCTGTCCTAACCTACTTAAGAAGAAAAAAAAGGTATTGTGCAAATGGTATTGCAGCCAGAGAAGAGTGGGGTGATAATATGTGAGAGGAACAGCCCTGCAGACACTAAGGTCAGAGGAGAAGGAGGGGAAGGAGGTGCTCCAGACACCAGAGCTGGGATTTTCCTGCAAGCTGTGGTGCATCCCACGGTAAGACAGCCGTGCCCCTGCAGCCCCTGGAGATTCATAGAGATGCAGAGATCCACCCACAGCCCTTGAAGGAGACCCACATCAGAGCTGGGGGATGCCTGAGACAAGGCTGTGACCCCATGGGAGTTCCTTGGCAGGGACCTGCAGACAAATGGAGAGAGGATTTGTGACCTCCTGGGGGACCCACACTGGAGCAGCCTGTCCCTGAAGGACTGCACCCCATGGAAGAGTGGCTCACACTGCAGCAGTTTGTGGAGGACTGTCTCCTGTGGGAGGAACCCCACATTGGAGCAGGGAGACTCCTCTCCTAAGCACTGGCAGGAACAACTTGTGATGAACTGACTGTAAACTGCATTCCCACCTCCCTGTGCTGCTGGGGAAGGAGGTAGGGGTAGAAAGGAGGGAGGGGTAGGAGGAAGGTATTTTTGAGGTCCTATCTTACTTCTCATTATTCTGCTCTGATTTTGTTAGCAATAAATTCAATTAATATCTCCAATTTGAGCCTGTTGTGCTTGTGATGGTATTTAGTGAGTGATCTCTCACTGTCCTGAATCCTTCATTATACTTTTTCTCCCCTCTCCAGTTGCAGAGGGGAGGGATAGAGAGGCTTTGGTGGGTGTCTGATATCCAGACAGGGTCAACCCACTATAAAGTCCAAAGACTGTGCTATGCCTGAGTCAAATCATAGAATTCAACCTCAGTTTTCCACTGGGAAACCTCTGATTTTGACAATAAATGGCCATATTTAGACCCTCACCAGAGCTAAGCACCAGATGCAAAACATTTTGCTAATAGTGCTAATAATGTGACGGGAGATTTTCGCAAGTGTTCACAAACTAGCAGCTCCCACTGTGACAGATTTTGAAAGAGACTGGTAATCAGTGTACACAGTTCTTAGGACTTCTAACCAATTAGCTCTGTGCCAAAATAGGAACTGAGCTTTTACGAAAATCATATTCTCACTGTGGTAATTAGAAGGGCTTTTTTTTCCATCTGCAAGAGGTAGGCGGAATGATTTTAACTTGACTTTGAGAGCTGCAGGCTCTATTTCCTGTCTCTGAAAGAGGGAAAAAGCAAAGTGGCACCCTCGTTTGTAGAATGTGATGGAATTCTCTGGTGACAACCATATTTTGGGTCATGGTGTGAATGTCTTTCTCAGCACTACGTGGGATAAACTTCTATTGGGAAGGGAGACTTACCAGTTTTATCTCCAGGGTATGAATTTTTGGGGCTATAATAAACATAGATTATAAACCCACTGGAAAAGTTGGTTTTATTGCATTTCTACATGATAGAGCATAAAAGCACTTGACCAAGGACTTGTGTCCTACAAAGCAGTACAGCATGCAATTTCATACATAGGAAGATGACTTGAAGCTATACAATCTGGAGCTTCATTCAGAGTATGGTTGGATTCAGGCCCTTGGTTTGATCCACTGTGGAGAGGAGGCTCAGAAGCTGAATTGAAGTGGGATAAAACTTGGATGTTTAAAAGGCCCCAAAAGCCAAGCAGAGTTTTGATGTGGAATTATGCTCTGAACAGCATTAGCAATATTAGCAATCTTTTAATTACTATGTGAGCCTCTTTCGGCAAGCCCGGAGTCAGAACACCATGCTGAGGGAGCATTCAAACAGAAATGATACATTCAGAGTAGTAAAACTCCATGGTTTTTATTATTTTTTATTATAGGACATTGTTTCTATGTCTTATAATAAAGCCTGTAAACCACAGATGAGATCAAGACCGTATTTTGCAGAGCACTGCACACACAAGGAGGATGAGACAGACTTTCCTCCACTCACAGGAGAGAGGGAGGGAGAAGGGTGAGGATGAGGATAAAGCACCCCATGTCCAGCTTGGCAGGAGCAGAGCCAAGCTCTGCCTTCTTGCTCACAGCCCTGCAGGGTGGGAAGTACTTCCCACAAGTAGCAACTGCAGCTCAGATGGATGTTTTAGGTTCCAGTTATAAAAGGAGGCTTTTTCTGTCTTTGCTGGCCATCTCTGCTGGCTTGGAGCCTACAAGTGTCAGAAGAGGTCTGTCCACTTACATGAGCAGATGTGCACACTTACAGTGTGGTCTGGATTGTACCAACCAGGATGGGCTGCACCTGGTCCCTTGTACAGGGACAACTGGAAATGAACTACCAAGTGTCTGTCAAGCAACAGGGGACACTGATTTCTGGTGTAAAACTGCAGTTCATATAATTAACTAATGAGAACATCTTTGTGTTTGTCACCTATTTCCCATGTGGCGTCGGTGGTGGAGGTTAAGTTGAACATGACAACTTCCACGTACCTTCTGTGCCACTGCCAAACGTTTACTGATATCACCAGCCCTGAGGCAGGCTGCTAACACTTGGGCTTCACAACAGATCTCTGTGGATTTCTACCTGTTCTGTTATCTATTGACAAGTGACAATTGTACTAATACCCTCCATTTGGACACAGAGGTGAAATCTCCCAGAAACCTGGAGATAAGTGCCATTTGGTGAGTGGGCTTGTGCCAGAGCATCCCACTCACTTGCCAGGAGGCATGTCCACACTTTCAGTCTCATCTCTGAAGGCCTAGTGGCCAACATTGAATTTTGAGCAAGTCTTTGGCTGGTTTTGTGCTTTAAGCGAGGGGATGGGTGTATAGGATAAGAAATATCATCCTTGCTGTAACAGCAGAGCACTGCAGCTCAGTCCTGATCTTCTGCACCTTTATTTTTTTTTTGTTTTGTTTTGGTTTGGTTTGTTTTTTGGTTTTTGTTTTCGTTTCCTAAGACCATGACGAGAAGCAAAACATCTTCTCAATAGATTGCAGTGGCAGTGACACAGGTCTTTAAATCAGGAGGGTGTAGCTACATCCCTTTTATTTCCTTATTGACTATGTTGTATTCTAATGTGAAATATCCAGAAAAAGTCCACTAAACTATGTCAAACACTGCTTCCAGTACAACTTTAAATTAAAAGTGTGATTATGCAATTACATAATGACCTATAGGAGAGGAGTAAGATGGAGTTATTGGTTCATTTCTCTTATGGGTCAGGATATCACCACCAAAAATATTAATGCAGTTTACAGTCTGCGTGATTCATTCTACAGAGGAAAGAACACATTTGAAAATAAAATTAAAATGATGATGCAAACTGAGTTACAGCATGTTTTTATCTGTGCATGTTACATCAGTGCAAATCTGTGCAAAAAAAAAAAAACCCAGCTCAGCTTGGCCCCTTTAGGCATTTCTAAATATTCTTGATTAATACATAATAATAGAAAATCTTAAATACTTGAAAATGTATTACAGACATTATCATTCTTGGCATAGCAAAAATTAAAACCAGCATTGAACATAAAGCATATTTTACCACATCTAACCTTAGCTATGATTACGAATTCTCATCATTCCTTCACCAATAATTTCAAGTATTAGCCCAAGGCAAAACCTTTTTGGCATTCTTCCTACATTACCCATCACAGGATATGTCAATTTTAGTACCTAGGTGTTTTCATGTGCCTCTCCTTGAGGTGAAATCCTTAGCTATGAAGGGGCTGTGGCACTTCACCCTGTTTTCCAATGATCTTCATGCAATTCCAGCCTGTAACCAAGCAGAGCAAATGTTTATGCACAGAGCCGAAACAAATCAGCACTGATGCCACCACTGAGAACTGAGTGACCTTTGGCAGAGGAACCCGGCTTCCAAGGTTCAGCAGGCAATGAGGATTAATTTTATGGTCTGGACAGAGCCCTGAATTCCAAGCATAGAAATTGGATGTTTGCAATAAGCTATTTACAGTTGCAGTTCTATTATTTTTATTGGTCCTCAAGGACCCACAAACAATGCTGCACATTTTGGTCACCGTCTCCTAACTCATTGTGTATTCACTGTCTCCATAAATAGATATTGCTTGTTGGACAGCATCCTCCATATCTCTCTCTCTCAAAGCAAGAAGAAATTGGGCTAAGAATTGCAAAGGCAGAGAGTGAAAGAAGAGAAACAGTTTTCTCAGCTCCCACATGGAGTGGCTATAACTCTGTCACCAGAGGAAAAGTTGGGAACTATAGGAACAACCACAACATTTTTAGTAACACATATTTGCAGAATGTCCAAAAGAGGAACATTCTGTCAGAACTTAGAGGATAAAAGACTCTGATGAAATCTTTTCATAGTGTTGCTATCAAAGCCTTTCCTCACTTCTCTCTGGTACCTGAATACCACAGACAGGATATTCAGCACATTTTATCTTTCCTTGCAGTTTTCATCTAATGTATGAAGCCCGGGCAAAGCTCTATGGACAACTCATTCTAGACAGATACATAAGGTGCATTGGTGTATGAGGTAAGAGTAATTTTTCCTGCATGCCCAGTCTAAAATCTGCAAAGTGAGGGCCTGCAGAGGCACAGTCCTGGAGTCTGGGCTGAAGCTGACATTATAAACCCGAACTCTGTCAGGCATCATTTTATGATTATTCAGCTTTTCTTCCTCCATGAATCTGTAGAATCTTGCAAATTCTTATTACAGGAAGTACAGATTTATCAAGCATGAAGCTGGGAAGCTTCATATACAAGGAATGTCTTGGGTCCTCTGCAGTTTGAGCAGCAAATTTGGTCCATATAATGCTCTTTGAAACTCTTTTAATGAACCAGTCTCACAAAGTGACTGATAGGTGCATTTTGCTGTAATAAAGTTAACTAAAGGTTAAAGCAAAAATGGACAAGGACTGCAGTAAACCCCAGCAGAGAAATTGCAGATTAAATTAGCATGGGAATAATTTTTTTTTTGTGACACTTTCCAATTAAATCACTGAGGACACTAAGCAAGAGTGGGGATGGGTGGAGGAGTTGCTGTATACTCCAGTCCAAATTTGTGTCATCATTATACTGATATTATCAGTATAATATCTTCTTGGGAAATTATAGGAGTAAAAGGAAATAAACAGCATGGGAAGAGTCCAGACCCTCAGCCAGTAGTGCTCAGAGGACCAGAGATAGAATCCCATAGTCAATTATTAACCAGGGTCAATATTTATGGCACAGGAATCATTTTAAGTGTACATTATTCATGTACAGACTTGTAATGGGCACTTCATGCTTGAGTAGAGAATGTATATACTGGGATAATTTTAATAAGAAAGCTCATAGGAAACAGGATATATCTCCTCGGAAATGGTCTGTGTGTCTGTCTGTCTGTCACTCTTGCTCCCATCGAATCTGTCAATATTTTCCACCATTACAGTTCACGATCAGAAATATCCTTCAGCTGGAAGTTGGTAAGAATGGAATGACATGTTTTAGATTTTGGTTTTGAAGCTCCTATTTATGCAAACTGAATCCAGACTGTGGATTTTTCTTGAAAAATGGTAATGTAACCTAAATTATGTGAGGAACTCCAGCTATCCATTCCACATACCCAAACAGACAGAGGCCACTGCTGGGAGCATTTTCACTGCTCAGTTTGATGAAGTTTCTGAATCACACTTCCACTTGCTTCGTGAATCCTTCCTCCTCCCGCAGTGTGTATCAAGGATAAGAATGTGACAAACACTCTTGAACTAGGAAATGACAGCTTTGCTGTGACAACTGCTGAAGAAACAAGTGGCTGGGTTATATGATTGTAACACATGAGCGCTTGCATTTGGGATTTGGCTTGTATTCCACACATTCATACAGCATCAGTCATTCACTGAGAGCCTGCTCTTCATGCCGTTGCTCTCACACACACAGAAGAGTATCACAGTATGCTGAGTCAGGCTTTAAAGGAATTTAGGCATATAAAGATGCTGAATGGCTTCTAATAGGATTTCCAAATATGCCTAAGCACACAACTTCTGAAAGGCACCTCTGAAAGCCCCATAAAGTAGCTATGTGCACCTTAAAGTGCTTGAAAATCTTATAATTGAAAGCAAGTAAATTTCTTGCACTCTTTACCTGTGATTTTCAACAGGGACTGGAGAGCTTTAAGTGTTCTGGACTCTTTAGTTATTGTGTCCTTTGAAAATCCCAGTCTAAGACCTTATCCACTGCCAACAATATCAAAGGGAGGAAGCTCACCAAAGTGATTTAGAAGTTGGTACTAACAAGCACTCTAAATCAATCCAAAACATGTCTCATGCTGGGTGACGTCTGCTATTGATCAAAGGGACAGGACAAGCCAAGTCAAGGAAACATGATTGGGAAAATAATAAAACAGCTCCAATGAATGTTTCAAGGTTTTTCTTAGCTTGAACGATGGCATTAAAGTGCACTTCTGGCTGAAAGGTGATCATCTGTGGGATACTCCCTAGACAAAGAGGAGACATGGTACATTAGAGGGACAGTAAAAATGAATTTTCCTCCTCATGACCTTTTTTTCAATCTACAGTTTATTTATGTTCTTAACATTAAGACTATACACAACTGATTCCTTTCTGACAGATGATACATTGCTTACATAGCACAGTAGATTGGTACTTTGTAAGGACCTGGTAAAGCAGTTGGTGCATCTGTGAAAAAGCTGTGGGAGATGCTGTCAGCTCACAGACCTGCTGATGGTGAGTGAATATGCCTGGAAAGTGCAGAGGAGCTGGGAGATCTGCTTCCAGGACAGGGCTCTTCTCAAAAAGAGCTGTCTATAGGGATATCCATCTTACCTAGAGGAAGCTTCTTCTCTGGAGTTACTGAAGACACCTTCTGTCTCGAAGGTCAACTACTGTTTTATGCATGCTGGGTAGAGTTGTGTTGCTTCTTCTTTTTCTGTCAGAACTGAAAATCTGGTTGAGAAACATCTTACTGGCACGATTTCTGAAGGCCACCCACACATCTCTGTAACTTAAACCTCTGTACTTAACATAGGGGTAACAGGTCTCCCCAGGGAAGAGGAGGGAAGGATTATGTTGCAGAGTTACAAACATCTGCAGAGAAGGAGGCACGTGAAGCATACATGTTTTACAGAAGGAGCTCAGGAGAGGGCGAGAGAAAAGATCTTTGTTGCCTGGAAGGACGGATGTTCACGCTTCAGGGGCAGATGAGGAAGGGGATGTGAGGTTGTGACTGAGAAAGGTGAGATGAATAAGGGCTGAAAGTCTCCTGATATGACGTGACTGCAGGCTGTCCTGGAGATTCCACCCCTCATAAAGGACTGTGGGCTGAACAACATCATCCTGCACTGGGAGACACTGCGAGTGAGGCCAAACCAGCAGCCTCCTGCCTCAAGCCAGTGTCTTCTCCTTGGATACAGATTGTAGCCAAACTGATCAGTTTGCACAATTGCTGCCTTTTTTTTCCCCGGTCTTTTTTTTTTTTTTTAATAACATAAAGTAGTTAATGAATTTAAAAATAACAACCTTAAAGCTGATCTAAGCTACTCCATTGCAGCTGTAAGAAAAATTACACTGGTCCAGCTGGCCTGCTGCAGAATAACTTAAGACAGCTGGAGACATGGTTAAAGGAACCTAGTCCTCCACAGCTGGGATGCCTAATGAAAAAGTATCGTGTGACGATCTCAGAGAACTGCTACTACAGAGGAGAGAAACCCTGGAGACAAGGGAAAGATAGTCTTTGAGAGGTGTAAAATTCTCACAGTCAGCCAGAGAAAGTAGTTGTGTGTGCAGGAGAGCCAGCTCAGCCTGGCTTCCTATGGATTTCTGCCTGTGGTGGAGTCGTGGCTGTCTGATCTGAAACAGATGCCAAGCGAAGCTTTTATCAAAGCCAGGGAATTAAAAATCTCTTTCTCCCAGAAGGATTCTCTTCTGAGTCTTTCCCCCAGTGAATGGATTAATAGTCTCCATCTCTCTCCTACCTGTCTGCCTGAGACTTGCAGGAATTTGCTACTGCTTTGTGTGACTGAAATGAAAAAAGCAAGTGGGTTAAAAATGCATCAGATTGAGGAAGAATACACACAAAGTCAGAACGTGTTTAGGAAAACATGCTGAAAATACAGCTGATGTGGAATATGTCATGTCCACAACATATAACCTCTTTAGCCCCTGCATTTTCTTTCTGGTCTGGGAGTTTTTTTGTTATATAAGGAGTGGGAGAGGCAGGACAGAGCTGTGCATTAAGGGCACTGAGGGCTTACAGCTGGCAAAAACAAACCCGTTATTTTCAGCTACTCCAAAGAGCTCTGGATAAGTGCAATCCTGCAAGCTGCCTGCCTGCCTTAAGTAACAGGAGTTTCACTGGCTTGCATCAGCCAGCCTCTGGCTCTTATGCTAACCAGGCCAGCATTATTGTATTACATTTAATGGAGCTCCTTATGTCATTCCAGCCTTGCTTCCTTTTTCTGATCCATGTGCTTTCCCTCCCTCCCATCACCTCTCCCTCATCTCAGCTGGAGTATGCATACGTGCTCCTCTTCCCCTGTACCAGACACCACGGCAGTGCAGTGCTTATGATTACAAATCATCTCGTTAAAGCCAGACAGCCACTCAGCTGGATGCAGATTACTGACCTCCTCCATTTATGAATGTCAGATTTTTCAGGGTGGGAAGGGAGGGAGGAGCAGGGTGGAAAGCGTTCCATTAAATGCTATCCATCAACTCTATCACATTTATAAGCTAATAAAAAGGTTAAAGTGAAGTTCATTGGGCCTGGCTGGATCTAGTAGTACCAGCTGGTTCTATGAAATATTAATAGAAACAAGACATGTCTCTGTGTTGGAGTCAGTTAGGTGAAAGGATGGTACTCTTATTGATAAGTTACTGCCCTGTCCATTCTTCGAGTGACGTCTTCAATTTTCCTTCTGGTAGTGTTAATCCTCCTCTGCATGTGACAAGACAAGGCTAAAACACAGGAGATCCTGCTACTGAAGAATAAAGACATATATTTTACAGGGGATCAAAAAGATAGCCTCAACTTGTGGGTCACACCTACTATTTTGACCTTTTTCCAGCATCTGTGAACTTTGCTGCCTTTGTGTAATTCAAAGGCAGAGCTCTGGCTTTAACTGGGAGAGGGAGACATGTCAGGGAAGATGTTGAACCTGAACCCTGAGAAAAAAAAATGCAAACTGTAATGAAGAGTTCAGATGATGAAAATGCTGCTTAGCAGCATGGCAGAAGAGCTTGATTCAGGCAGTCTGGATGATAAAGGTTTTCCCATTTTGGTGGCTTCTCAGTTGAGCAGGTTCTTAGACTTACTTTGAATTAGGAATAAATGTGTGCTAAAAAAATCTGCTGTTTGCTGGGATACCTAGGCAACCTGGACATTCACATATCAAGGCAATTAGCTCAGCAGATCCAGACAGATAGGAAACCAACAGAAAAGCCAAATAATAAACAGGCCTGCACTAATCTCAAAGATCTACAGATAGTCCTTTCAGGCTGCATGAGCACTATAGCATTAGAGCAAAGGAAAGTGTATGAAATGACGTCTGTCCTATGGCTGAGCAGATCATCTCCATCCATGTTAATATCAATTAAGCACTTCTCACCAATGCTGAGAAACATTCTCATCTAGCCTGGGCCAACCAGCCAGGTTGCTGGGGGTCTCTGCAATTACTGGGAAGTACAAACTGTAAAAGAGAATGAAAACAACGAAAGGAGGAGATCTGTGAGACGGTGCAAACAAGAGTTTTGCAAAGACAGAAATATAAACCATAAAATTTTTGTTCTTCTGTGAATGTCTCCTCCCAAGATAATGGCCAGTCACAAGCTTTTAGAGACAAGAATAAATGCACTAGAGCATATCCCTTGGCAGAGCCAGGCAGATGCAATGATAAATTAGCTGGCGGGTGGAAGAATACCTACTGTGCAGAGAACAGGTTGTCAAACAGATTCATTTATGGCTGTGAGAGTGATCAGTTGGGTTCTGAGCAGTTAGTGGAAATAATTATATCACATATAAACACCATGTTTCTTACGAAGAACAGATATGCCATTGACTAGGTAGCAGAAGCACAACTTGTCATTGAGCAAACATACACACAATAAATTTGAAGCTTAAAATCAAATCCTTTAGATTTCCCCAAAAGAGTTCAGTTCAGAGGAGAGCTCAGGCATAAGCAATGTCAGTCAAAAAGGTAGCAATTGCAATGAAAGGTTGGCGAGAGGTTTATAGCAATATATTTATATGTTTGTTTCACCCAGAGGGGACAAGAGCCAAATGAGTCTTCAAAAAAGAGTAGCTATTGCACACAGAGACATCCATTCGCCAAGTGTCATGCTGCATAACTGCTTACAGCCAAAAAATATCCATTACTACAGTGAACAGATGTGAGCAAGAATAACAGGAAAAGAGAGCTGCTAAGAGAAGTTCTGTAGTGATATTCAGAATAATTCAAAGTACAGTAATGCAGGCAGGAAATCTCTCCAGGCAACAGTAAACCACCCGTATCTTCACAAAGCGTTTATATTATTCCCACTTTCAGGAGCAGATTGATGGAGTTGGTATCCCTGCAAAGATGAACACAGGCAGAGAAGGAGATAAACATCCCTTGAGCTATATGAAGGGTAGACAGCAGATAACATGGCAATCAGCACTTCCTTATGGTTCTGGCCTAGCTTGGTGTGCTGGTCTCAAGGCAAACAATCAGCTTGAGAAGAAGCAAAAAATGGATAAGGAAGCATAGAACTGGTAGATCATAAATGTTCTGTTGTTTGGTGGTGATGGAACACCTGACTTTTTGAGAAGATAGAGGATCTGTTTGTCTAGGTTAGGCACAGGAATCCCACAACCCTTTCTAGTCCTCAAAATCTGTTATCTAAGAAAAAAATGGTTATGAAGCACTTTGACAATTAGACGTGCAAAAAAAATTTATGTGAAGAACTGCTGTTTTGAGACAGCCTGTAGAGGAGGTTGAAGAGTTTTCCTTCTCTTGAGACTTACCAAGCTAATTTTCACAACAGAAAATTAAGGTTAAAATGTACTGCCAATAATCATATGAATAAGTCTGTAGTCTAGCCAGTGTTCACTCTCTGCTTTAGTTTTTCTCCAGGGACAGCCAAAGAAGTCAGACTCTACCTAAGCTACTATCTGGCCCCATCAGCAGAGTATGTGTGCTATATCCAGGGACTGTGTCAAGGAAAATCTATTAAACTGACAGTGACAAATACCCAACTCTCTCCCTTCCAAGGAGACTACAGTCAGCCTTGCTGGTGTTCCCTTTTGTCCCAGGAATTCTTGAGTCCTATGCTACAGCTGCACGGCTTCAATAAGAGCTCTGGAGGACAGCCCAAATCCAGCTTGGTAATTGGGGACAATTAACAGCATTTCCCCAGTCAGAGGAGGGACTTTGAACCTGGACCACTGATATCCTGGGTGAGTGTTTCAGCCACTGACTACTATGAAAAGTGTGGCCGAGGAAAGAAGGTTGTGGAGTGGCAATAAGAAAATGGCCAACATTTCAGAGGAAACAAGTGGGACTTGTTAGGTTCTCAAAAAAATGATTGCAAGCATTTACCTTTGGGCTAGTGTCCCAGCTTTGGGTTGGGAGTGAGGACCCTGGAGACACGCATCTTGCCCCTGCCCACCCAGGCCCTGCAGTTCTCTCTCTCTGGATATCTTCCCAGCCATGCACTGTAGTTCCCTGCTCAGCCTACAACCTGCTTTGAATCCCACTCTAAGCACATAATCTCCCTGTAAGCTGCGTGCTCAGCTGCAGTGTTTGCCTTATGGTACCACACTGGGCAGACAAGGTGCTCACTGGTCCTTACCAGGCTGCTGAAAATGTCCCTGATGACAAAGCAAACTGAGCTGTGTCCCACACAAGACAAGAGCTTGAACCACTGGTCTCTGCATGTGCACACCATGTATATGTTTATGAGACAAAACTTTTCTCTTTTAACTCTTCTTCAACAAATGTCTGTAGGTAAAAGGGAGCACTCCCAGCAAATGCTGACCTAATAAAAGATGTGGTCCCTGATTGAGTAACTTTGCAGAAAGAAGAAACTTATAAAATCACATAGTGCTCACTTTGGCCCATATTTTTTGGTGCTTTATCAGTCATTTACTATTCATTACCAGGGCAGTTCTCCCATTGAACAAGGAAAGAACAGGCTCTCCATGAGTATCTAGATTACCTTTAACCAAGGACAGACAAAATAAAAGCGGTGGAAATCTACATATTTTCCAAATGGTTTGAATGAACATACATCAACAGGCTGGGATAGATGCATTTGTGTGGATACTGATCCACCAGGCTTATCCAGACTACATTGATTGCCAGAATTTTGAGCCAGCAGAGGAGAAATGCATTGATCTGCTGAAGAGTGGCTGGAGCCAGTGTATCATGCTGAATATCTGCACATGGAATCATAGTCTAATTTGGGTCTGAGCCCAGCTCCAGGATGCTTTTCAGGTGCATTTCATCCAAGAAGGGCTTGTACAAATATACACCTGGTAGGGCACTCTATTTTTGTCTCTGCCTTTGCTTAGCTGTACAGAACGTGTTTGGCTGATGCAAAACCTGCTGAAAACTCTGTCCAGGGTAAAATAATATTCCTGCAGCAGAGTTTTCCCTTTCTCCCTTTGTTTTCTGTATCCTCTCTACTTTTTATTTGGACTATGCCCATCCCCCCTCTTTCTCCTCAGTGAGGTAATGTTTATCTGAATTTGTTTGCACTTTAGTATCAGATGATGACCCTCTCTCCTTCACATCATCAGCTGACTCTGCCCATGATGCCAAGTGACACAATGGGTGACAGCAGAGCAGTTACCAGCAGTTGCATCAGAAAAGGCATGTGACACCTGCTCTCAGGAATGAAAAAAGAGTGAGCTCACACTGAAGGTGACTCAGCAAGGCTTCTTTGCTCCTTGTTACAAAACAGACAGGCACATTTTTATCAGTCCTACAGCCCTTTACGGTAAGAGGATTTGAAGACTCTTTACATGAGCCAAATGGCAGAAGCAACCTCATCCTGTACAGACTCAGAGTATTTCTGTCTGCACGTTTTTATAACCCCATGCTTGATGAGACTTGCAGTTTCACTCCCTGATGAGAAAGAATCTGAAAGAGCATGAAACAGCTGAATCATTATTCATCGTCCCAGTTAAACAATATACAGAACAGGTGGGAAGGAGGAGGCTACTGAAGGCCAGCTACACATTCTTATTCCAAACAGCATGTTGTTATCCAGTTGCTTGAGATTTGAGATTTAAACACAGGCATTGGATAATTTTTTACATTTCTTCTTATCATGATACAACAAAATAAAGAAATCATCTCAGTGATTGCTTCATGTACAGCATATACACTCCTGCACTTCACAAAGTTTGCATAAATGAAAATTATATGAGCTGACACTGTCCTTTATCCTGTCTAGACCTTTACATTTTATAAATTCAGCCCTGAAGAGAAGAACTCAGGGATATTGGTGGATGAAAAATTGGACATGAGCCAGCAATGTGCATCTGCAACCTAGAAAGACAACTCCACTCTGGGCTGCTTCCTATCTGCAACCTAGAAAGACAACTCCACTCTGGGCTGCTTCCTCAGCAGTGTGGACAGCGGGGCAAGGGAGGGGATTCTGCCCCTCTGCTCTGCTATAGTGAGACTCCACCTGCAGTGTCACTTCCAGCTCCCAAGATAAGGAGGACATGGACCTGCTGGAGCAAGTCCAGAGGAAAATCATGAAGATGATCAAAGAGCTGGAGGTCCTCTCCTATGAAGACAGGCTGCAAAAGTTGGGGTTCAGTCTGGAGAAGAGAAAGCTCTGGGGAGACCTCAGAGCACCTTCCAGTACCTAAAAGTGGCTTACATGAAAGATGGGGACAGAATTTTTAGTAGGGCCTGTAGTGACAGGACAAGTGCCAACAGTTTTAAAGTGAGAGGGTAGATTTAGATTGTATATAAGGAAGAAATATTTTACAATGAGGGTGGTCAGGCACTGGAAAAAGTTGCCCAGAGAAGCAGTGGATTCCCTATCCCAGGAAGAGTTCAAGACCAGGTTGGACAGGGCTTTGAGCAACCTGGTATAGTAGAAGGTGTCACTGTCCATGGCAAGAGACTAGAACTAGATGATCTTTAAAGGTCTCTTCCAACACAAACCATTTTTTTGATTCAATGTTTCTATGATTGTTATCCTTTATATTAATCCTTTATCTGAGCTCACTGGGGACTGTTCCATCATTGGTGCAACAGAGTCCAGACTAAAGTGTCTCTTCTGATCACAGTCTCTGTCACCCTCACTTCCGCCTCTAACAGAATGGGGAAGGCCATGGCATGTTGTTTAATCACAGCAGTTGAAGGTTGACATCTTAACTGGGTGAAAAGTGTGGGAAGTCTGCCTCATACAGTGCCTCCAAGTACTGTCTACCTTCATAAAGATGAGATAGCACTAATTTTGCCTCATTTTAGTCTTCCTTCTCAACAACTGGATGTTACCCTCCTACCTTATCCTTTACTATGACTCACACCTTTTTATGCTTCATTGTCCAAATTAGTAAAACAAGGATGAATTAGAACTAATTGAAGTCTCAACTTCTGCAGCTGTAGTCTAGTGCTTATAGGTTAGTAATAGCTGATCTCTCAGCAAAGCCCTTAAAGCTTTTAGAATACCCCCACCCTTACACATTAACCAGACAAAAGTGGAATGACAAGGCAAGACAAAAAATTTCCAAGCCTCCTCATATCTCCATGACTAATGTTACTGCTGTTGTGGAAAGATCAGGGGGAAAGCGAATAAAAAATATAAATTATATTTATGCCTTTCATCCATGTCTTGTTTGTTTTCTCTTTATCGTGTATTGTATTAATGAGGAGGATAATCGTTATTTAATATCCTCTTCCAAAAAAGGCACTCAACCAAGGCATATGAGGGCTTGAAATAATTAGGACGATATAATTGGGTACATTATAGAGGGCATGAAATTAACTGTAGTTAAATTAACTCTTCTTTCTCATATGAGCATAAAGGAGAAATTGCCGAGAACACATCTTTTTCATACTAATTGGAAGCAGAGTCATGTAGTATTTTATCTGCCTGAGTTTTAACTCCGAACCACAGTTGTGCTTGTACATTCTTCTGTTGAACACTACCTCTAATTGTGGTCAGCCTTTGTTTAAATCTCCTGGACTCTCTTCTGCCTACAGGCAATACTGAAATTAAATCTTGCTGCATAGTGCTATAATCCCATTTAGGTCAACAACTGGATTGGAGTCATCTCAGAACATTTAAATATGTCAGTGATTCATTAGACCAGGACTACAGCAACGTTCCTGTTTCATGACAGGGAGTATTAGTGACCTTTTTTCCACAGTAGAAACGTTGCTATTTGATCTTCTGTTAATTTGCTCCCCATGGACCTGCCCAGCCATCCTGGGGTGTGTCTGAGCCTGGTTCCCCTCAAAGGGCCTGATCCTGACCCAACATCAGGTTGGTGCTCTGGTGTGAGCTCGGCCTGTCTCCAAACCTTTGGAGATGCCCCATGCCTGGGGCTGCCTCTGGCTGCCCCCTTGCCCGCCCTGCTCCCTGGCCAGGGGAATTGGGGTGGGCCCTGCGCCACCAGTCCCCAGCAGGACACAGCCCCCAAGGAGGACTCAGCCCCTCCTGCACCTTCACAACTTCCATCTGCCAAAGCAGAAGTCTTCTTTGAAGGGCAAATACAAACATGCTTGCAACAGTTCTGATCCTTCCACAAGCCACATTTTTATATCTCATTGTTAAGAGCCTCATTCCATCCAAAAAATAGAGATGCAGCTGATGCAAAAAAAATTACAAATTTAGGGTGAATTGTTTTCAGCCAAAAAAGAAAATGGAAAATAGTTAAAGGCTTCTGTCAAGTTTTCAGAATGAAATGTTTTAAATTTTTATTTCAGAGAGACATTTCTTACTAAAAAAAAAAAATCTTATTTTATCATTACTTTTTATTTTTAAAATTTCTCCTTTCAAATCTTGACTAATTGAGGTCTCTTCTCCCTAAAAGTAACAGGGATGTTTCTCAGAGATGCCTGTGCCCAAACGCATGTCGAGGTGTAGCTCAACAACTTCTTTTTTGGACAGGAAAGCAGAGCTACACTGAGCTCATACCAGTCCCACAGAGGCCTGAAAGACCTCTGGAAGTTTGGGAAATCCCTGCTTGTGGAACTGATACTCAACTTCAACTGCTTTTTTGTGCTTGTTTTGCCCTGTGACATTTCAAACCATTGAAACATTATTTTTATTACTGTAAAGGGATACAGCTGGCCTAAGCATAGGTTAACATCAGAAGCCACAATTTAAAATTTAAAAGTGAAGGTTTATTTGCTGTGCAGATAGGGAACTGGAAGCAGCTGTTTTGTATGAAAGCACTTATTACCTCATTGGCAATTAGTATCATTGAGAACAACATGCTGTGGTTGTCCAGGAAGGCTCAAAACATAAGCCAGAGCAAGCTCTTGAAATCCAGCCATCCTGGACCCATCCCCATCCCAAGAGGAATTTAACACTAAGAGATAGAGTGGTGGTTTGTAAACAGGCAGAAATGCCTTCAGTGAGGAAACAGTCAAGATGGGGGAAGCCCAGAGTGTTCCAGCCTGATGTGATGCCAATTTTCACTCTTTTAAGAGAAACAGTGTTGTTGTTGTTGGATATGAGGATGAGAACCAGAGAATCTAGTCTCCTACTCTTCATCAACCCAGATAATTGTATTATTCATACACATAGTTCAGAAAAGAAGGGTAAAGGTGCCGTTGACTCTTTCCACCCTCTACTACCCTCCTTCCTCCTGGGTAGCACCAGCATCCTACAAGATATGGTAATGTGCAGGCTTTCTCCCTCTCCCTCTCTCATTTAAAGTCAAATTGTTCTCTCATTCTCTGAACTTTTGTTCCTCCTATTTCTTCTTACTGCAGGTATATGTTCCTGGAGATCTTAGTAATTCATGGTACTGCAGAGGTGTCTGAAAACTGTATTCAGGGTCCTTTCTCAGTGTCACTACTAAAAATTATCTAAAGTCAACCAATAGCAATAGTAGCCAAAATAACTCAGATGGGGGAAAATAAATTAAAGAAATCTGGACCAGATGTTCAAATAACATAAAGTCTACATTACAAGAGAAGGGCAGACACAGACAGTACAAGACAGCAGTAAAACACATGTACTTCCAAAGGTGAGACTTCAGTGAGTCAGTCTGTATTCTAAGTCATTCAAATGTTGAGGTTTTTACTGTGACTTGTTTCCAATGAATAATGCAGGATGTAACAACCGATCTTGAGCTGGTGTAAATTGGTGTCAGTCTCCCCAAGACAATGGAGAACCAAAGACGATCATCAACTCAAAACCTGCTCATTGTGAAAGGGGCTGCAACTGTGTGTGCCTAGAACTCACCGAGGTTTTCAGTCAGGCTGGCTGAAGTCTGCCTCCCATGCACAGGCTCTGGGATGTGGAAAAGGGGACTGACTTTTAAAAGTGCCTGACCAAGTCAGAAAAGAGGCAAACGAGAAGCAGAATCAATGGGAAGCATTAGAAAAAGTGATCAGGGGCAGGAGTTAAAGGTGGAGTTTGGCAATGGTTGGAGTTAACACAAGAATGTAAAGAAACACAGAGGAAATCCTGTAAGGGGAAGAAATGAAGGAACAGAATTAGAAACTTGGGCATCCATCAAAAGTAGCTGCACTGAATGCAGGAGGGGGGAGAAAGGAGGGAGGAAAACATGAGTAATTTGTCAACTTCAGTTTGCTTATCAAACTTGTAATTGTGCAGAAGTGTCTTAGTATCCAGTACTGCAAAGGGATGACAACAGGTTGGTTGGCCCATCTGCTACTTGTCTTTCCTGACTTTTAAGAAGATGCACGGTACCTTCCCTCACACAGACTACATGAAAAGTGTTTCCTTTATGTGGTGGAGTTTTTTTAAAAAGGGTAACTTCAGAGGAAAACGGGGTAAATTTTTATAACTCAGATGCTGAGGAAGACAATATCAAGCATCTCTCCCTAGCCCTTGTTAGCTAGCTGCAGTGTGAATGCTGTAAGTATTTCAGGTCTCCTCCCCTCTGGAATGAAGCTCTGATTCCTACATGCTGAAGGTGTTTCCCATTTCCTTTTTCTAAACCAAAAACAACAACATGCATGGAAATGTCTGGCAGTGGTAGATCTGGGAAATACATGGCAGCATTACAGTTTGCAGTCAACTGGGGACACAGAAAACAAAATAAAATTTCAGTCCTTCCCAAGATATAAGACTGGGGATATATTAGACAGCTGAAAATAACCTACATCATCACAAATACACATGCACAAATCTATTTTACAATGTCTAAGCACAAAACCACTTGAAAGCTTTTAATCTCTCCCCCAAGACTACACGATATTTGATTTGACAATCCATAGGTTATCTAAATATAATCGTCTCTTCTAAAAGTCAGAGATCTACAATATGCAAACAAAAAGCTGCAGAGTGTCACCAACAATAAGATTGATGCTATGCTGACTTTTGTTTTTGCAGAACTCTGGCCTGGCTATGAAGATCATCACCTCTTGTGATTCCCTTTACATTCACTTGATTTATGCAAGAGCCCCTGGAAATCAAAAGGTATGTAAGTCTGGAAATCAAAAGGAATGTAAGTCTGGAAATCAAAATGTTTTTCTCTTTAATGTGCTTGAACTTTTTCTCAGGATAATTTTTATCATGCTCACAGATGGCAGAAAAGCTTTTTCTTTATCCTGCACTGTGACCATTTAGGGTGAATCTAAATGGAAGGCAAAATGATGACTTGCAATGTGAAGAGGTAAATAATCGCAGTATATGCTCCCTGCTTTAACATATTTCATTTGCCTGTAAGAAAACTACCCATTACTCCTAGTAGATCTAAATTCTTCAGCAGAAGTCATTGCTAAACTGTCCACTGTCTCCTTCTTTTCATATTTAAATCTCAGAATGTGTTACAGGCTTATTATCAGCATTTTCCAGGAAGAGAACATAAAGCACGGGGCTATGAAAGGAGAAAGGTAGAGTTAACTGGAGAAGACAGAACCTCTGAAAAAAGAGGTATTTGAATCTTGGTTCAGCATCGGTACAGTAATATTTAGCCTTGTGGTAAGAGGCTACATCCAGACAACATGATACAATACGTTGATTATAACCACTCATATCCCAACACCAAACCTGAGAATGAAATTATGCTTTACTGGAAAACTACCACGGTTGACAAAAAAAACCCCAAAACAACTAATATGTGTCACAAATAATTTGATTGCTAGAAGATGAATGGACACCAACTGTTCATGGGCTAGAGAAGTTCCACGGCTTTGTAATGAAGTAGGGGAAAAAGCACTGGCAGGTTGGAGTTGTCAGCTCACCCATACTGAGCAGGCACACTGATGTCTGACTGAAAGGCCAAACCCTTCTCTTTTCTCCCAAGGATGATTGTTAAAATAGTCCGTTACAAGTTGTAGTAATTTTTTGCAATTGAAACAGCAACATCAATGTTCTGGTATTGAAAGTTTACAGACCTGATGTAGAGGCAGCAGTTACATCTCCACAGGTGGTTTCTTGCCCTTTCAAACATGCACTAACACACCTCATATTTACATGTTATCCTGTTCCAGCCAGGTCAGTGTTAATTTTTGCAGTAGCCAGGAGGGGCATGGCCAGGACCTGGAGGTTATTCTACACCACCTCACCTCATTTTCCAGGAATGGGGGAAGGGGTCCCTTCCAGGTCAGGTCAAGGTAGCGTGGCAGCAGTCAGGTATTATGTGGCTTCTTTTGGCAGAGTGGTGAGCATATGAGTCACTTACCTGTCTTGCACAGTTTTGTTATTGATATTGTTGCTTGTGGCGGTCATCCAGTCAGTGGCGCAGCCGCCGGCTGGGCCGCCTATGACTATGGAGACTACCTTTCAGCCTGCCTTTCCTTTAGATCAGGCCGACTGGGGAGACGAGAACTCCTGGGA
>VZTJ01003848.1:969661-1006133 GCA_013397795.1 Orthonyx spaldingii
TCCCCCTTTTCCCCTTCCCTTAAAACCCCCTGTAATGGTCATTTCGGGGCTCGTTCTGTGGTTCCCATCCTCGCAGTAAGTTCTTCTGCCCCCGCCAGGGCAGAGAATAAACCCTTGGATTTAGCCCACAAACGAGTCCTCTCTTCTTCCTTCATCGCCTCCGCGTCGCTCCTGATCTATCGGCTGCTGCCAGCCCCAGCCTGGGCTGTGGGACTTGTTACCTGCCTCGAACTTGCCCTCAGAAGGCTAAGGCGTTGCATCGCCGCCGCGCACCCGCGTGTGGCGTGAGAGCCTGTGTCCGGGCACGCGAGGGTACTGTCGCCCCTCGACCAGCCGGGCGAGCTAGCGGTCAGCGACAGTTGCTGTCAGTTTAATATTGTTGCTAACAGAAAAATGTTTGTTATCTTATCTCATTGTTGTTTCCAGTAAATTGTTCTCCTCACAACCTGAGATCTTTACCTTTTGTGTCTCCAACTCTCTTCTCCATCCCACCACAGGAGAGGGGGAGGAGGGACTGAGTGAGCAGCTGGTTTGGAGTGGTTTCAATGGGAACACTGAATTGGAGAACACTGTTTCTAAACCATGGCACATATAAAGGTATCTGAGTTTTTTGCCAAGTACATGGGCTGAATTCACCTACTCTGTAAAAACAAGGCCAGTTCTCAAGATTAAAAACCACACAATGCACATGATCCAATACCCAGGCACTAAGTCACCAAGAACCACCAAAACACAAATCAACACATAATAATTATAATATAATCTTGGGGGAAACCTCTGTAAATTTATACTAATCCTACTAAATTCATTATTAAGTAATTGTATAAGACTTTATGGGACATACATGTCTTAAGCACCTTTCATGACACTGAAATGGATCAATTCATTTTCAGACCCCCACCACAGACGTTAAGAGAAGACATCCCAAAGTCCAAATAAAAGATTCAAGAGAGAAAGAAAGAAATTCAAATATTTTGATTTATATTCTGATTATTATTTGAGATTCCCAGGCTTCATGACATTGCAAGAACAAGTCACATTTCCATAGAACTAAAACATCCATGGACAGCTTTCCATAGATGGTGGAGTGATGTGTTACATATACATTTATTTTTCATGGAAGTTGAAAGCACATTCATCTAAGTCATTTCTGTTATATTCTCTGACAGCTTTTGAAAATTGCCAGGCTAGTTTTTGCATTTGATCTTTCAACATTATTGGAGGTTGTATAAACAGGAAGCAATGTATAGCTTCAGCGTCAATTAAGATAATTCTAAACAAACACACTGTCATGGTGCTGTCAGTTCCCTGTGGTGGGCATGTTCATGGACTAAGATCACATTGCAAATCCACTTTTAGTAGAAATGGCAGTCCTGGTGTTCCTCCACTCGTCTGCAGCTCTGGCTATGTTAGTAACCCAAGCACATCCAAACCATGGACTTAAATACTGCACAGTGTGGTTCATACAGATTAATAGTTGTTACATTACCTGGGAATGGTGTGAAGAGGGGTTTAGCTATGTAGATGCTGTTCTGCTTGCCCTTAGGGCCAGAGAACACGACTTCACCTGCTTTATTTAACAGCAGCCTGCTGCTCTGATTCTGCTACCAATCACCACAGAATGGACCACATAAAGCAGATGGGCAGGGGCCAAACCCTGCTGAGCTTCAGGAGTTCTCTGGGCCTTCCTGGGTTTATCAGTGTGTGTTAAATAATGAACAGGAAAGGAAAATCAGGTTGGGATGAAAGTTGGTGGTCTTTAGTCCAACGTCATAAGTGGCAGATTTCTTAAAAAATGCACTTTTTTAACTCCCTTGAAGAAGTAAGTTGCATGGACACTGTGATGATTGATCTCCCAAATAAAAATGTATAAATTGAGTATCAAAAGACATGATGAGGCAGACTTCATTACATTTCTGTGCAGAGGCTACAAACCCTTCTCTAGTCATTAATTCCTTCCTTTGTTTTAGACAAGAAATACATTCAATATTTCAACTCTGAAGTGGGTAGGAAGTTTCCTGCAGCATTCAATGAGTTTTTGATTAGATTATTCTTTTAGTTGTTCAGGTCCTTTACATCTAGTATGACTGCAAGTGAGCAACATTGCCTTCTCACATATCTCTGGAGGAGACGTGTCTTTCCTGGCATTAACTCTAAATGTCAGACTAAGGCTCTTTATGCCCTCCCCCACCAGGCTTGCACAAATTGGTTGAATATGATTATATCAATAATTTCCACAGCACAGTTCTCAACAACATTCTGCAGGGGGACTTCAAAAGTGATTGCTTTCCAAGAAAACCAAGAGGCTTTCCAATCTAAATAGATGACTGGAAAAGAGCTCCACTTACACTATGTGGGTGCTTCCCGAAAGACTTGGGTGGACAGGAAGAGCCAGAGTGCGATTTCTCCCAGCCATAAATCTTGTGCAGACAGGATTCTTCTTTCATACCTCTTGCAATGAGCAGTCTGAAAAGGCACAAAGGACTGTCTTGTAAGCAAGAGACTGCAGAGATGCTCAGACTGCCCAGATTTGCACTCACGTGTCTCTGCCATCGGGGCAGTTCACTAAGGGTAGGTATGTGTCATATACGTGCATTGTACACAGCACCGTACACAGGCAGAGATGAGCAAAGACAGTTCATGCAATGCTTTTATCCAGTGAGGCAAAGCTGATACTTCAGCCTGCCTTAGAATAGTAACTTGAAAGTAGGAAGCTTTTTCTAAGCAGTTTCTATTGTCTGTTTTCCCTTCTTCTCAACCTACTGAGTCAACATCCAACTACAAAAGAGGAACATAGTGTGCAACCAGGTCACAATGAAAGAGAGTCTGAAAATATTGTCCAGAAGGAATTATTTGATTTTCATTTCTTCCCTAAAAGTACTTTTATAGAAATAGATTCATGGTACTTGATGATTAAAAATGATGCAACATGTCATAGGTGGATGTGTCTGCATAGTGCACTACTCAAGAGACACACAAAAGGTATGCCCACACTCTGAGCCAACCAGAAGCCGTACAAACCTGGTTATCCCAGCTCTGGGCCTTGCTTAATGCACTCCACTTTTCAGGAGAACACATTAGCTCAGGTCCAGTACTGAGATAATTGTGTGTACCCAGCTTTTGGTTGCTCTATTTAGAGCACAGGCAAAACTAGCTTATCTCTGCCCACTGTCTACCATATATACCTGCCCACAACAGTGCCATTTGTTGAATACAGAAAATGTTTGGGTAAAGGATGTTTTTACTTATAGGGGATATGAAAAAGACTCTTTCATAGTCTGGCTGAATTTTTTCTAGTAGTGACACATTCTTCAGGAAAAAAAATGGTGAAAAAAATCCTCCTTTTTTCCTCTTCTGTGTTCCTTACACCATAAAGCATGTCACTAATTGAAAATAGAAATTAAAAAAGGTGATTCAATTTCTAAAGTCTTTAACCTAACTTTGGGAACACTCAGGATTTCAAGAGCAATTGCTTTGAAGATTGCCCTTAGAGTGTGGTTTAAGACTTCTCGAGTAAGTGTGTGTGGGCATGCATGAGCAGCTTTCTGAGTAACTGTTTAGCAGGATGTAGAATACAGATATGTCAGGAGTTAATTTGGCAAATAGAAGCTGTGCACTAAGTGTCCCAATGGGTGAAGAGTGGAATACAAAGTTAACACTCCATTGCAGCCTCATATATTCCTTCCAAAAGCCATGTACATCATCTGGAAAAGAGTCTGTATACACCCGTGGTCAAACATGAACTTGTTGCAGCCTGAAACTTATGTGGACTTCAGAGCTCATCTGCTCAGTCTAATCTCTCATCACTAGTTCTTTCTTAAGAGTTTCATGATAATCTCATAGTAAAAGTATATATTACTGGACTTGAAGGGTAATTCAGTACAAATACAGCTTTGATTTAAATTTGACGCTTCTAGTTTTTTTAGCTGCTTGAAAACAGAATCAAAACGTAGAACTGTTAGAAACTGAAGAAAAAAGGCTCTGGTATGAATGACCTAGATATAAAACGATAGATTGACAAGTCCAGCCTGGGATGAGAGAGCTCACCTCTGTTTGAAGCACTGGACTAAATACCAGGCAATCTGTGTTTGTTTTTCCTGGCTCACAGTGAAAACTTGAGCAGCAGTTGCTTGAATCAAGAACTTACCAACACAAACATGTTTGCATGCATACTTACATGATTGCTATCTTTGAATTCAATAGACAGCCATGGGAATTAACTGTTTGCTGGATCAGCACCTTCACTACTATGGTTTACACCTCACCCATGTTTCACTAATACCGTAGAAACAAAGATAGCAGCCATCTGAGGTGTCATATTGCCTTACAGACACAAAACAAAAATATGTCATCTGTGACAAAGACATGAAGCACAGAGTGTAGTCAAATTGCTGATTTGCTAGTTTCTGCCATTTAAATTAACATGCAAAATTTTCCCAGCTTTTCTCCCTGATTATATGTTATCTGTGTTTTGCTCTGTGTGGATAGAAACCCGCACTATTTACCTTGTGCAGCTTCTTCATGAACACATGATCTTGGCTTTGTAGGCAGTATCACAGCAGTTCCCAAGGGAATGTTTGTGTGCGTAATAATATTTATCTATAATCCCCATAGCATTTTTTATCAGATAATTGCTGAGCATTTCCATAAGATCTCTGGTATAACACGATCAATATCATTACATAGTTCCATGTAAGGAAGATTTTTTTCTTCTTTAGATTAAATGAAAAAGCATTTTTGCATTCTGAACCATGTAATCTTGTTACAATGAGAAGAAATTTATGCATCAAATCCCATTAATGTGACTGAGAGGAACACAAATAAATGCTCATGTATCAATCATTACTATAATTGTTATTGTTATTCAGGCTGATTTATAGAGGACTATTGCTTTTGTGTAGGAACTTAACAATCAATCAGATTTGCCAGCCAAATAAAAGGACTCCAGCCTTGGTGAGAATAGAGGTTAGTGGACAAATTCCCTACCATGGACATGAAAAGATACAGTACAGGAATGTATTTGCAAAAGTGGTTGATATAGTGTCTGTTTATTATTTATAAATATCTTAAAGCTGCCAGCCCCACACAGGTTTGGGCTGCCAGAGACAAAAGAAATTAAGAGTGCTTAGCAGTTGAGACACGAAAAGCTTCAACAGAAATATATAGATCACAACAAAGATCATTATTTATCTCTTTCAGCAAATGGTAAAAAACCCAAGGTTTCTGAGGTAGGACAAGACATTTAGCCCACTTCAGTCATTACCTTAACTACTTTCCAATTCTGACTTCTGTAAAAAAGAGATTAGCAAAATTTGGTCTGGTACCTTAAAATGTGCTGAAGATGAGCAGAATTGTCAGAGATGAGGGTATCTGCCTATGAAGAACAGAAGTGAATGCATGATGCTGTCAGTAGTCACCAGCATCATTGTAATTATTGCAATGAACTTGACACAAAATGGACTTGTGTGGGTATGCAGGATTTTAAAAAATGTACTGTGACGTATAACCAGAAAAAAAAAAAAATAAAGAGCATCCACTCCAAATCCTGGTATTGATTTTCTAGTAGTTCCATTAGCATGATACTTCACATAAACACTCTGCCACTCTGAACATTTTGGGAGTGTAAATAATTTTACCGCTGTAATCCTGGTTGACAAATCTCACATGGTTCCTATATGGCCATGAGTCAGTACATATCAATCAAAGCTGTTGTGTATTTTGACATGGGAGGCTCTTAGCACATCTTCCTTGTGTTTACTGCCACCACATGATAAAGGCCATTTGAATCCATCCTAGGTGCAGGCGTGGGTCATGAACCACAGCATTCCTTCATGCTGCCACACAGTTCCTGATAGACATCAACAATCCATATCTGAACACAGGCAGGGTTGTTTTGAAGAAGGACATAATTGATTGCCTTGTTCTATCATGGTTGTAAAACCTTGTAAATTTTTTTTGCACTCTAGATTTCTTTCACCTGGTGGCACAATAAAATTGATACAATCTGCATTTGAGAGTTACAAAGGCCTGGAGAATACGAATATGAAGAGGAAAAGGAAAAGCAAAGAATCAGGTACAACACGTTCTCTTAACACTACCAGTGACTTCATGCCTGACTGCAAAGAAAGTTTGATCTGATGAAATGAGAACAGAAACTGCCTGCTTCACCTGCATATCAGAGATTTTCAGGTGAAGATGATCTCAGCACCACTGATTGCAGTTGGTAGTCTGAAAAGTCTAAAAGAAGGTCTTGTCGTCTACTAAATAGGTCTCAAGAACTATCTGAACAAAAACATTCTTCCAAAGCAGTAAAATTCTGTGCTTTAAACCAACTAAACTCCACAGAATTGTTCCTAATGAAATAGCCTCTGGCCTCTATCTTCCAGATAGGCAGTTGTAAATACATGGTAGGTAATTTCTGAATGAACAAGCACCGAATAATCCTGGAGACTAAGGCCTGGATTTATAGACAGACTCATGCCCTGCCAAGAGCTAAGGTATCACTCCTAGTAGCTGGTGCTGTCCTATAACAGAGAAGCTGTGGTTGCCCCATCCCTGGAAGTGTTCAGGGCCAGGTTGGATGGGGCCCTGAGCAATGTGGGATAGTGGAAGGGTTCCTGGCTGTGGCAGAGGGGTTGGAACTGGATGATCTTTAAGATCTCTCCCAAGCCATCCATTCTGGGATTCTGTGATAATGTCACAAGGTATGGCTTTCACCATTCCTAGGTATCAGTTCTTTTGGGTCAAGCAATACAAAATTAAAACTGCTTTTCATGTTTACACATTCACTGAGATTATTTTCTCACTACCACAGTCATTGAAACTTCTCAGTTTTACGTAAAATGGATGAATCTTTCTCTTCCAAAGCTGAACAAGAAATGTCCATTTATCCTGGTGATTAGGACAGGTGCAGGAAACTTTAGATAGTTCAAACTGAGCAGAGGAAGGATTTAAAAATCAAGCCTGTATCTCAGGCAGGCAGTCTTACAACTGGGCACTGGAATATGACCTGGGTTACAATTCCAATGCCACTTATCAAATTAATAAGCTTGGGAAAATGAGGGATTGTCCAGGACTCAGGAATCCTTCACCAACAGGTTCCCCTTCTGTAGCCTTGTCCTTTTTTGTAGAGTTCAAGCAGGAGGGATACAAAATGGTCCTATTCCAGTACTCCCCTGGCAAATCAATATAACCACTGAGCACTGGCAAGGTGATCCTGCCTACACCATCTGCCACAACCTGGATGGATTTCCCATGAGGAAAACAGGCAAAGGGCAGAGGACAACAGCATTGCTGCCCCACCATCCCACTCTTCTTCTCAAAGGGGCACAACATCTGCTGGGATCACGCTGTGGCTGCAGGTGGGTGACAGCTGTCAGGGAAGCCCCCTATAGGTTCCTCATCTCCAGGGATTGGGAAGGAGTCTGAGTTCCAGTCTTCACAACTCTGAAATGACAGCTGAGTTCAGGAAGAAATAGGAAGCTCCACTGTTCAGCCCATGATGCTGTCAGTGAACTTACTTTTGGCAGCTGGGGAACTAAGAGGGAAAAAAATGGAAACACTGATTGATTTTAGGTGTTGTAGAGGTTAGCTCCTACTGGAAAGAAGGCTGTCAGATTTGTTCTCCTGGATTTAAGCATTTAATCCTGCAATGTGAATCTCAGTCTATAACCTCTTTGTTTCTTTTTTTTGTTTGTTTGTTTTAAACTATAAAAATTCACAAAATTACTGGTTACAAGTAAAGTAAGACCACATTAGATTTTTGTTTTTAGTTGTCAGAAAATCTTTACCTGAAATACAGTTGAATCCACTTAAATCAATATATGTGATTGGAATACACCTATTAAAAAACAGAAGGCAAATTACAAGTATAACTCAACTTTATAAAAGGAATAAAATCTCCAGAAGAATTGTAGTTTAAGTCAATAATCATGATGATGATTATAGCCATATCAAACCCTTCTGAATAATTCTTAATCACAAAAAAAATATTAAAATATACTTTCTGTGAACAAAGGTTAAGCACTCAGCCAATTTTAAATGTGTTCTCAATGGTTGGAAATCAATGTGTACCTCCAGGCAGATATTGTGTATAAACATACATAAAAGCAATGACTAACACAATATTATAACTTGAAAGTGCCCAGTAGGTGTGTCTTATCTACAACACTATCCCACTGCAAAATCACAGGCACAATTTGTTGACTAGGCATTGAGCGTTGAGCAGCAGAATTCCTCAAGAGAGAGGTGTTAAACAAGGTTCAAACCCTGAAGGCTTTGAACAAAAATATTGCCACTGAAGTCAGCATGAAAAGATGCTGGGGGTGAATTGTTCCATCTCCAGACTCTGTGTACACATATAAAAATAATGAACTTTCTCCACTGTCTCCCAGTAACACTTGACTCAATGACATTTTTCCTTCCCTGCTTTCAAAGCTTTTTATAGTATTACTCTCCTTTTCAGCAGTTCACACTTTCCTCTCAGCTTCCTGAGAGAGAAAATCTCTGAAGGATAAGAAAGGCAAATTTTCTCTTAGGAACTCCTCAGGGCAGGAGAATTGCCTAGACACTGGGAGGTCCAGGCCTTCTGTTCTTCTCAAATGCAGTCTGGACTTGCAGTTCTCTCTGATATGAATCAAATCTTAGAGGAATTGTCCTGATTCACTTCAACTATATAGTCTCAGTGAGAACCATCCTAGGAAGGTGGGATATCAGATATTTTCATCTCTTTTCTCTAACTGCTTACTATTCCTGCTATGAAGAGAAAGTAAAATTTCCCTGTTTGTCTTCAGAGAGATTAGAAACTGTCTGGTTTAATTACTGCAGTCACACTCATGTGGAGTTGAAGCTACAGGAGCCCACAAATGGCTGGTGGACCTGTTAGGGTGAACTGGGTTGCAGTGTGGGACAAATGGCTTCAGAACAGGAAGGGGAGGTAGGGAAGAAATAAAATGTCTGATACTATGGAGAAACTCCCATTTTTCTTAAGAAAGTAGGACTTTTCAGTAGGGGAAATGGAGGCTTGAGAGCAGCTGTGCAGTTCCTGAAGTGGAAGAAATGCAAGTGGTGCTTTAGCAGCTCTCTCACTTGACTGACTCATGAGCACGAGTCATTTCTTACATCAGGTCACAAATTGGACTCCAAAGCTCATGGTGCCTCTGGGAAAAGAATTCTCATGGGAGCTTCTGCTACTACTCCCGAGGCCACATCTAACAAGTTTTTGAAATGGTAATGGCTCTTTCATACAGAAAATGGATTTAAGTGTTAATCTTCTTGTTTTCTTGTCCTTTAAAATCATTCTTTACAAATCACAAAAAGAATTCCCAAAATACCTCTTCTGCCCTTAATATTCTATCATTAAATCCAATTTTATAGGCAACAAGATGTTATTCAACTAAATTCTTAGAATACTTAGGCAACCAAATAAAGTAAGTTCTTCATTAGTAGCACTGAGACCAGCTATAAAATTTTATTGTATATCTGCAGTTACTGGCATGTGATTTTATAAAGGTGCAATGAACACATCCTCAGGACTACTGCTGAAGTAGTTGAGTGAGTTAAGAAGTTGCAACCACTAAAAAATATCACAGTAGTGAAATGTACCTATCACTAGAACATGTGAAGAAGCCTGCCTAACAGTAGAAAGGTAGGGAGTGAAGAAGTAAATGCCCATTTTACCAGCATCTGCTAGTCAGATACAGAAAATATGCAAGACATGGTGGTTGACAGCAATATTCCCACTCAGACACAGCTGGACACAAATTCTCTCAGAGAGTGATGCCTTATGTGGCTTTCAATGGAAAAAGGTAGCAAGAGCACCTGACAGACTTGTCAGGTGCCAAATTCACAACTGGTGTGAAAGTGGAGAAAATTACATTCCCTTCTACTGCCTTGTACCTCAGTATCACCAGTCAATCTCCTGTAGGCCTGCTGACACCTACTCCACCACTGCACAAGGGAGCATAAATAGGTGCAATTTAAATATCAAGGCTTCAAAAAGGGGCGTAGGCAGAAGCAGGCTGGAAACATCTCTGTCATCTGTGGTCTCACAAACTATCTGCTGTCTTCTCAAGATAGAAGTTATGTTTATTTTGCACTTCCTTGTGCAGTGATAGAGTAGGGGTGAGGGAATTTTAAGAGCTAGACCATTAGGAAGTCAGAAGTCAAATGAAATACATCAAACTTACACTTACCTCTCTTTCTTTGCTGGGAGAGGATCTAACTTTCCACACTTTCAGGACTGAGAACTTGGAAAGCATACAGCTAACTAGGCACTGGGGAGAGCAGAGGTATTTTGATTTGTTTATAAAAACTGTCAAGCACCACCCACACTCTGTCCTCAAGTGACCCAAATATATTCTTCTGCCTGAAGATGAAACATAGAGATATCTACCAGCACACAGAGTGCAAAGTGTGTTTTATGCTCCAGCAGGATAGATGAGCAACCAGCACAGAATAACAATAATCACACTATCCATAATAAAACTCTTGAAGTCCTTTTCTCCTGAATAGGATTAAGCCTTGTTTAACATTCTAAAATATTTGCACAATGGGGCTTGGGTTTCAAGCTTTTTGATTTTTTTTCCAGGCTTATTTTGGCTAAGATTCAAAGCAGAAGAGCCAAAATTATACAACACACAAATACAAAAGGGTAACAGTGAGCTAAATATAGATCAGAACATGAAACAGACAGATGGGCTGTTCTTTAGGCATTTCTAGATATCTAGATATTTCTAGATATTCCTATTCAGTGTATTTGTAGCACAACCTTGCACAAGGCTGTGTGCCTATTGTAGTGAAAATATTTAAAGCATCAGTTCTATTTCATTGTTTAAAAAAAAAAAAAAACAACAATGTAGTGGAAATTCTAATTCTTTTGCTGTTTTTTTGCATCTCTGATCTGCACTTTTTTTTCTTCATTGTTCCACGAGAGCAACCTTGTCTTCTGTCTGACTGAAAACAGTACAAGAGTTAAATGAGCCTTTTGAGAACCAAAAGATATATGGTAGGAAATAAAAAGTAATTAAAAAAAACCCAAAAAACAAAGAGGAAGGAGGTGGAAACCGTGTTCAGGCCTGTGTGACAGTTGTTTCCATTCCACAGTCACAAAAGAGGCAAGGTGAGACCAGGTGATAACAGCATTAAAAGAGCTGCCTGAAACAGCGAACAAGGGAAAACATATGCAGGCATCAAATTCCACGCAAGAAAAGTCTGTTGCATGTGTTGGCCAAAAGTCAATTGGGAACAACTGGGAACATTTTGTTGGCTCTTGCCAAAATTCTGAGCAAATGCTGCACCAGAAAAGTAAACAGTTTACAGAGCACTGGCAGACCAGAACCGAGGAAGGGAGCCTAGTAAGTGCGGAGTAAAGCAGGTCACAGAGCAGTGATTAATGTGTGCAGGAATTTCAAATACAATCATACACCTGCACAGCATGGCCTGGAAAGATGGATTGCAAAGTGGCCTTGTGAAAAATTAGAGCAGGGCAAATATGCTTCAATGTGATGCCTTTGTTACAATGGAGGAGAAAGTGAATTTTTAATTTCACATAATCTGAACTTCAGAAGAGGTGCAGAAAGGGGACTGCTCTTGAAGGAGACAAAAAAGTTATCAGCAATTTACAAACAAGCTCATTCATCCCTGGAATACTGGCTTCGGTCTTACTTCTATTCTCTTAAGGCTAATAAACCTTATTGTTAATTAGAACTCTACAGATAGACATGACACTTCAGATGGGCTTCCTACCAGATTTAACAGCTTATTCCATGGCATCAGTAAAGAGACTTGAAATAGGGTATCCACAGGCTAGTCTTATTTTTCCAAGAGAACTAAGAGAATTAGAAATAGTCCGCAAGGTTTTGGGAAAAGGCAGTATTACCTCTATTTCTTGGTCACATAGAAGGTCTCTTGGACAACAGTATACCCCATGCTCATCCTATTCAAAGTCAATTGGACTAAAGCCAGAGCACATCAAACCTGACTCCTGGTGTCAAGCAATGAATTCAGAATCTCAGCCTTTTTTTTTTTTTGCCTAACAAAAACCTCTCCATCATTGTGTTTGTAGCCATTATAGTAACAAAGAAAATTAATGAAGCTGTAATTGAAAAAATTATGCCTGCAAAGATCAGGAGGCATCTAAAATTATGCTCCTGAGAGGTGTGAACATCTGCTTTTAATTCTGCAACCTGTTGATCTTGTGAGCAACAATAATACAAAAGCACTTTGTGTTTCTATGTGTGTGCACATAAGAAGGCAAAGGGAAGGTAAAGGCTGAAATCTTTTATCACTAGAGGAAGCCCTTACCTCTGCAGACAAAGTAGAATGGGAAAAAAGTCTCAGTGGCTAAGGGAAGATAGTTAGACCCACTTTGACACAACGCAAAGTAGAGGACATAAGAAACATTTGGACTTGAACAAGAAGGAGTAGGCTGTGGACTTACCCAGAGCCCTGTGCTGCCTTAGTGTGATTCTGTGCATGCAAACTATTTGGCCCATATTTGGAGGGCTTTAAGTGATTTATAAGCCTCTGTGAGGTCCCTCCACATGCCTAGATGTCTTCTGATGAGAACATAGTTCTCTCAAAGCTGAGAAAGCTGAGAAGTGTATGGACCACATTTTCCCAACAAGACCACCACTATGTAACACCAATAGCTTTCCCTGTTCCTCCACAAATCAGTAGAAAAGCGACGTGAGTCAATGTAGCAGTGACCCAGTCAGTGGCTGTGGTCACAGGAAACAATGGACAATCTGCCACACCTGCCTTCTGCAGGTGTGTTAATGAAGAAGCAGGATGGTCAAACTATTCCCCTCAGAGCAGTGAATCTGAGGGGGATGGGGGAGACAGGCATTGATAGTTTCCCGTCGCTCATAAGTGTCAGTCAAGTTCCATCTCCTCCCCTGTCCCCCTTCACAGTTATTTTAATATTCATCAGTTGCTCGAAAGTTCTGTTATTGTGTTCTGTTGATTGGTTATATTAATGTATTCCACCCCTTTGTTTCCCCATTGGATGTTCCCCGATAGTGTTTTGTTTCCCTATTGGTTTATTCCCCTGTTTCTCCCCTTAGACTGCCCCTTTTTCTCACCCCTTTTAAACCCCTGCACACCCTCAGATCTCGGCTTTTTGTAGCTTCCCTTCAGATTTAATAAATCTGGAATAATAACTACAGAAAGCCCTCCCTGCTTCTTTGCCATCGGAGCTGCCCATTGTTAACAACTTGTTACTGTTAAGCTGCCTTGGATGAGGCGCGCTTGTTCGAGCCATTGCTACGAGACCAGAACCTGAATGCCCCGGGGCTACAGGGGTCGAGAGCAGAGAGCCGAACACAAAAGAGCCGCACTCAAGTCCCCGGGCAGCTTGAGAAGACCCATCAGTAACGGCAGCGGCAAGTCAACTCCTTTTTTTGGTCCCAGCACCATTGCAGGCAGGACCCTGATGGTGCTTTCTTGGCTGTTCCTTCCCCTTGTCACATATCTGCTCATAGCAGCCTTGGAGACTCCTGATCTTTTTCAGCCTCTAGTCAGGAGCAGCATGGCTCATGTTATAGACAGCACCACTCATGTTTTTTCCTTTCCAACAAGCTCAGGTAATAAGGCACCAATTTTCAGCTTTACTTTAAAGAGCAAGGATCCAGACCAAAGATCTATTAAGTCTGTAGCACCAGAAGGCCAAAGGCCTTTTGTATACTCTGTGTTTAGGGAGAACAGATGCTGCCTAGAAGAAGGGTAAGGAGAACAGAGAAATGTAGCTGAAGGAGTTCAACAACTTAGAAAATTTAATTTCTCTACCCATTTAAATTGTTAAATGTAGGCAGCCAAGACCGAAAAATTTGCTTTGTGCAAATAGAAGAATTTAATGTTCCATTTTGCCAGTTGTGCAGACAGAGACACATGCAATATTTCCTAAAGGGTTTGTTTGGCTTTTTTCTTTTTTTTTTTTTTTTGCCTTCTTTAACAATCCATTTTACAGGACAATTTCAAGAGATGCCTATGAGCATGCCAGAGAGGTGCTACATCAAACAAAGTACACCTGATAAATTATCTAACAAGGGAGATATTTGCACAGCCAGTACCAATCATTTTCCATGTGACAATGCAGGCTTTAAGTGCTAGCAACCACCAAACCAAGGCTGCCAGAAGGATGTAGCTGCCGTCTACACAATCTTTCCTTTCTGTCTCTAACACATCAGTGTGCTGTCATGGATGTCCCAAGATCCACCCCTAATATCTCCTTTGTACCTGTTTCAGTGACTTGTGAGCCATTTCAAATAAGAACACAGATTTTTAAAACGTCATTAAATTGTGGTTCAAGAAGGTTTAGTAGAAGAGATTTTCAAATATTGCTAAATTATTACATTAGGGAACAAATTTCCTTTTCTCTCATGTTCATCAGATTCACTCTCCACTAATGAATACAAAGAATGAATCTCCAAGGAATTTATATTTGAGGTTTAAAGGAGGTTCAACATTTGGATTTGGCTATAACTTCAATTTCCTTTCATGAATATTTTATTTAAATCCTGTATTAATCACAGAGTCACAAAGATAGCCTGCCTCCTGCTTCTGCTTTCTCTCATTGTCTGTCACAAAAGCACTTTCTCTCAACCTTAAATATCGCTAATTAAAAATTTCCCTGAAGCCAACTGATACCTGTGTGATTAATGGGCTGGCTAATAAATAAAATGCACCATGCTACTTTAAGACCATTGCACCATAAAAGCATAGAAAGTGTGCCAGTGGCCTCATCATCTTGAAATATGTTTATTAAAGCAACAACACAGAAGTCCTAAGGGTCCTGAAGTGCTCCACATCATTAATAACCAGATAAACCATACACTGAGAAATCTACTTCAGTTCCAACCAAAGAAACTATGAAAACAAGAGGAAAAATTCTAGAAGAGTGAAAAGAAGCACAGGGCTTGTTTCTCAGATGAATAAACTGCCATCTCATCCTTGGTGTGAGTGTGAACAACAGTGGAGGACTGGATGTTGCTGGGACAAAGTCCTTCACTCCTAGATTTCAGTTTCAAGTGCACACCAGGGTGCAGAACACAGTGCCAGTCCGATGGGTCTTGTTTGGGTTAAACAGCCCAAGTAGCAGTTTGAGACAGCTTGAGGCTTATATCCAAAACCAGGGCAGCTTCTGTAGAGAGGGGCATGGGGACTCAATTACAGCTTCATCCATGCTTAGAGAAAATCTCTTTCAGTGAAAGGAGCTCAGACCAGGTAACTGCACCGATATCAGCTTAGTCCAAAGTGGTGCACAGATATTTCCCTGCACAAGGGTAGCATCCACCTTATGGTGATAAATACGGCAACACTGACAGTTCATCTTGGGTTAGTCTATAACATGTCAATAAGATCTACTCAGGAGCAGATCAGAGAGAAGAGATGCAACCCTTACCAATCCCTCTGCTACTCTGATGTGATGAGCCCAGTGCAATGTAACTCTCAGGCAGGCTGACCCAAACACCTTGCAGGACAGGCAGAGGTAGCAGAACCAGGCTCACGTCTCCTGTCTAGAATTTTCTGAGCATTTCAGTATAGAGAGAAGCAGCTGTGTGAAGCCAGATGGAAGCACACACTCATGCTTTGAAAGAGCGGAGGACTCAGTGCTGAACTAAAGTTTGGTACAGCTGACCCATACTGCACCAGTGTAAGGTTGACAGTTTGTAGGAAATATTGGGCATCAACCCTTGCATCTCACCAGCCTCCAAGACAAGCAGTCAGGCCTTGGCTGTACTCAAGAGTACCTTCCCTGGTCAATTTGACATAAGTCTGCCTTCATAATCCAGGTGCTTAGCACTCTGAACCCAGTGCTGGAATTACATTTATTCATGCATAGTTTTCCTTTCCTCTCCCTCATTTCTTTCACAATAAGCACTGATTAATAAGTAGGTTCCTCACTCTTTGTTTAGCCTAGGCCTCTCACAAGAGTTGCTTAACTCACTAATATACACCACAAAAGCACACCTGTGTTACAGATCCATAGGAAAAACACCAAAATCCTCTACATCTTTCTTACCAAGGGTATATTCAGCTTTTTCCCTTCACTCATTATTAGGAAGCAAGTTAGGCAAGGAATGGTCTGAATTTCATGCTCTGCTCTGTGGTTTGGCACTGATTAGTGAACAAAAAGAAGGAAATCTGGAGCCGACTGCTCTTTAAATAGAATTCTCTCCCTCTGTCATGGTTTCAACTGAGCACAACAGCCAGTCAAGTATCTATCAAAACAATTCATCATCTCTGAACCCAAACCCACAAAAGCAGTTGCCTTCATAATTGCCAATTTTGACCAAAAAAAATCCTTGTGGACATCAACAGTAGCAAGAGATCAGGTAGTATCAGTAGTCATTTCTGGTTTTCTGTAGCCATGGAAGTGAAGATCACTTTCTTCAAAAGAGCAAAATGAAGGTCATCAATCCATACACTCATATCCATAACACGCCAGCCTAGTACCAGCACCAAAACCAGACATTGTCTCTGCTTGTGGCAATGAAATGGACCCCATGACCACACTTCACTGAATACAATTCACTCTCTTACCCCTGGTTTCCTCTGCCCCTTGAAACATTTTTGTTTTCAAACCTTAAGTCCTGCAGTGAGTAGCCAAATTCATCCATAGCTACTTAAACACATGGTGAGCTGGCTTAAGTTCTACACAACAAATAAAATTGGCTTTAAATTAGATTCAGCCATCCAAGACCTGAGGTGTTGCTCCCAAGGTCCCCATAGTGTAAACATCTGTATCTGAGGCAGCTGTCTGGGTGCCTCTTGTAGCCAGTGGAGGCCAAACCAACACAGCCAATGGTGCTGGGGAGAAATGCTTCACACTGGATGGAAATGTCATCTTGTGGCTAAAACAAACACAGTATTCTGCTGGCTGACTCGGACTCTCCTCTGGCTACAAAGAGAGACTGAGGTGAGCTGTTCAGTTGTAGATGCTTGCGTTCTCAAAATGCATAGCCACACCAACAAATCCTGCCCCAGAGCATTTACTTGTTTAATTTACGTAGCTGCTCCACTGAAGTGACTAGCAATAATCACAGTCAAGCTCATAGCACATAGGTCACCGACTTATTTAAAATTCAGCATGTTTACTCCATCCAAAGCTGATCAAAACTATAATAAAAACAACTCCCACCTGTTTGCACTTGTGTAGGAGGCCTCTGCTTGCATATAAACCACATGCATTTTTACTGACCTCATCTTGGTTTCGTCACCAAGACTTCCAACACCGGCCACATTTCACCAGCCTGACACACGTAATTGCATGAGACGCATCTGTAAATAGAAGTCATTTATTCTGCATAAACATAAGTTTCAGCTGAAGCCCATTTGATATTCATACAGCAGATTTACGTCTTCTCAGTGGCTGGTGTGGAGCTAATAATATAATGATATAATACACCTGCATGTTGGGACAGCAGCAGTTAAATGAGGCAGAGGTTTTCCTCAGCTCCTCAGAGTGGTTAAGGTGATATCAGCTTCACAAGAGGGAAAAGAGGGAATGTTATGTATGCATGGCTATAACCTGGGACTTCCTCAGAGGATGTGGTGTTTTCAGTGGAAAAAATATGTTTAAAAAATTGTGCAGTAAAAAAGCAATAAGAATTTATTCTTACCTGCTTTAAAAATAAATAAATAAATAACCAGCTGTATTAAGCTAAGAGTGTCAAGTCAGAGGAGACTTGGTCAAAAAACTGAAGTTATGAAAGGAGTCATAGGAAGCTTGAAAGTCCCTTTGGCATTTTCACTGCAAGTGTAGAAAGAGATTTGGAGCAGCAACAGGGCACATTTCAGAAAAATTTTAAATCATCCTCACAAAAACAGTTTACTAATATCTGTTTGTTTTCATCTACATGCTAACAACATAAACTTCCAGCTACTGAGGAGGATTGCATAAAAAAGGAATATAGTGGCCAAGGTAAAATCATGTCGTTTAAATGATTCTCTCTTCTTACTGATGCACTTTAGGTTGCTCTTTTCAACTGCAAAATATTAGGAAATTTATTCTAGAATTTACATGTCCTAAGACTATTTAAAAACATAAAAAATTAAGGGCAGCAACTTCAGGGATCAGGCTGCACACAAATACTGACTGTTAGAGGAATGTATACCCGTGGCATTACGTCAATTTTAAGCTTCACCTTTGCCAAAAAATTTAGTTCCAGGACAACTGAAATATTGCAGGAGATCTCATCAAATTTTGATGTTTAGTTTGCAGAACAGGAAAAGGTTTTTAATAAAACAAGCTTTGTGATACTTGAAAATAATACTTTTTAATGTTATAATTGATATTATATATTTTTAATAAGCCAAAACCTAAAGAAATTAATTTAGATTTTTTCAACTCATCTCAATACATTTGGAATTTGTATAGGAGTTACCTCTGGAGACAATGCTGATTTTATTTTGTTCTCCAAATCAAAACCAGAGCTCACCACCTCAGACATCTCTGCTGTTTTCTCATCTCAGTTTCCAATACTCAAATATCAGAATCTGTTCCACTTTGCAGGACGTAGCGGCAAACACTTTCATCTTCACTGTTGCACAAGGTAAGTGCTGCTACCTTGCCTATGTTAAAATTTCAAAATCCTCTACAAGGTGAAAATCATCAGAGTCATCACTGATACTTCTATACAATGACAGAAGCCTCAATGCAGTGTGGTTTCAGAATGTACATGACTTAGTCCATCCAGATGATAGAATAAGAATAGGTATGAGATACGAGTAAAATTTACATGTTTGAGATTTATTCTGAGAATCATCGTTGCCAAATCCCACTCTTTATGTTGCTGCTCCGTTGCTTATAGGAATTACAGGGGGAAAATGCATTTTTGATGCTGCCAAGAGAAGTGATCACCTCACTTTCTGCCACGTAATGGTTGCACAAAATACCTCAGATTGCATACAACAAATGAATGACATCATAAACTTGAATCAGACACTGCCGGGAGCACAGCAGAGTTTTTCCTTATGATCCCTCAGTAGCAGTTGCTAAATAGAAACATTTGTATTGGAGTCACATTGTGGCTTTTGTAATACTTAAGACTTTGGAGCGAGGCAGTGAAAAGCTATTCATACACGTTGTGTCTGGCTCACTATTCCACAAAGTATTTTAGTTATAATCCACAGACTAATGTTCCTGCAGTTTCTGAAATAGAAATCTTCTAATCCTGGCATATGAGGCAGTACTGCATTCAGACGATAAAACTGGGTTTATTTTCATTTTCCTCTGTTTACAAGTGTAAATTCCTTTGTGAATTTCTCAAGAGGTTTATTGTAGATCACAGCAGAAATTAGTTTTCCACAAAAATATTAATAATTTTAATTCCTTATCTTTTTCCCTCTCCCAACTTTTACTTTAGATGAAATAAACACCTTTTAAGAGTACGATATATAAATCCCAAGGAACCAACCTCAGACATGACTGTGAGCAGAAACAAGAATTTTAACACCATTTTTGCTCATTATAAAACATATCTGGATGAGCTTGGTTCAATCTTCTCTCTTGAAAGTGTAAGAATTCATTCAATGAATAATTGTAATAGTACAATTGCAATAATTGAGTCAGGTTTCTCACTTTGTGTTGATTTTCTCTCATGGATCAGTGGGATTCTCCAGCACAGAGATGATACAAACAGCTGGCACAGAGGAGAAAAGGAAATAACATGTCTTAGTAGTGGATTGTCTCTGTAATCCAGGGGCTCTAATACAACCACAAATAAGGAAAACCCTAATTAAAATCCTTCATCTAATACATAGGGGTTTTACACAAAGGGAAACAATTTTAGGCAAAAAGGCAGAAAGACCAAATTCAGAGTAGCTAGGATTTGAAAACTGAGTCCCAACCACCTACACCGCTGAAGAATATGTACTGGACTAATGATTTTTTCTGGGCAAGATCACCCTTCTGCCTGTACCTCTCACCTTTTTTTAACCCCTGAAATAGTATCATGAACCTGAGACGCTTTCCTTAATAAATGGATATTAAGACATTCCCCAGTAGAAGCCTAATTTGTCACGTAATATCAAGCAAACTCTAGTTAGCTGCAAATGTGTCACATGTGGCTGGATTCAGCAGCTGCCATTCATGATAAGGTGCCAAGAGCACTCGAATAAATGAGTAGGGGACTGCAGGTCTGACTGACCATTTTCTCTGGCCAGCATCATAAGCCCATTTTCTCACTGCACAGCTACTCAGACGTGATACAAGTGACCAGAGTTGACTACTAACCACTCCTGCTACTTTTTCCATCCCTGTGCAGTAAATTGTAATGCAAGGGAAGAGCCTTGCATAGGAAGGCTGTAAAAGAACGACGTTGTGGATAATTCCTGAGTTTTCTCCACACCCAGACAATACATAGATGAACGCAGAGCAGATGACCAAGTGACCTGTTTATTGCTCTTTCCAGCTGAAGTTAATTGAAGCTTTTCAATCAGGTATTTCTATCTGGAAATTCTTTACATTCCTACAACATGGCAGCATTAGCCCTTCCCTGAACAGCAGAATATGATGCTGTGTCTGGTCTCTGGAACATGTGTGGGCTCCACACTGTTCCCTGGATGTCCACACTGAGGAGCTGACTGGACAGTACCACAGCTGCTTATGACCTGCAAAGCCACATTCATTCACATCACACCCAGAGTACAAATTTATGAAAAGTACACACATACATCTCTGTGCACTTGTGTCTTGTTCTAATTGGGCAGCAGACCCACAATATATATAAAATATTACAATATGGCTATTTCTTCTGTCACTACCAGCACTTATATTGTTATTTGGACATAATTGCCAGTACAACTGTCTGTGCTCTTCAACCTGATTAACAGCAGCCAATTAGGAAGCTGACAACAGAGGAGATGCTGAGATACTATAGCAGGATGTCAGAGCAGAGAGTTATCAACACTATCTCTCAGAGATAAAGCTAAAAGAATCAGCTGGTAGTAGAATACTCTTGCATTGTGTTGCATTTTGAAAAAAAAAAAAAAAGTTTAAAAAATAGAAAAAAAGAATATTTTCTTCCCCAGAGGGTTTATAATCTATAGAGACAAACAGATGTTATCCAAATTTATGGATCAGGAAACTTGAGTTATAACTGCCATGAAATTAATTCACTATCTTTAGCAAAGGAAGGAGGGAAAAGAGAAAACTAAAAGCAATGTATTTCAAGAGGGCAGACTTCAATAAACACTGTAAATTGGTGGGTGAGATCTCCTCGGAAACAAGTTGAAGTGACAAAAGAGTCCAGAAGAGTTGGCAATTCTTTAAAGAAATGACAGTGAGAGCACAATCAGAAGCCATGCCAACATGAAGGAAGGATAGGAAGTGTAATCAGAAAACAATTTGGCTAAACCATGAGCTCTTCAATGACCTGGAGCTAAATAAAATGTACAGGAAGTGAAAACTACATTGAAATACTAAAGGCAAGTGTGAATGAATGACATAAATATGTGGGGAAAAATTCAGAAAGGCAAAAGTACAAAAAGAGAGGAAATCTGCAAAGGAAGCAAAAAGCTTTCTGTAAGCACATTTGCAGTAAAAAGAACTCTGAGGGAAAAGAGTGGTTCACTGCTCAAAGGAGAGAACAAATTCCTGCCAGATGAGTCTCAGAAAAGTTAAATGTTTGGCACCTTTTTTATTTCAGCCCTCAGTGGAAAGGTTAACTATGACTAGACAGTTGATAAAACCAAGGGGCAACAACTCAGGTTGCAAGAGGGGAAGACCAGATTAAAGAATACTTAGGGTTCCAGTTGCCAGGTCAGTGGGGCTTTACAACATTTATCCCAAGATACCTAAAGAACTTCAGAACTTAAAGAACAGGAAGAAACAATCTCACAGGCATTAGCAAATCTCTTAGAGAACTCATGCAAGATCTGTTAGGTCAGAAAACTGAAGAAGAGCCAGCAGACCACCTATCGGTACGAAGGAATAAAGTAGGAGACTGACTGACTGACTGACTGACTGACTGACTGACTGACAGTTTAACTTGCTTCCTGGAAAAGTATTGGAACAAATAATCCAACTACTTCTAAGTACCCAGGTAGTAACAAGGAGAGAAGTAGCAGCCAACATGTATTTGTCAAGAAGAAATCATGTCAAACCAATCTAATTCCACTCTACAACAGAGTAACAAGCCTTGTGGGTATAGGAGGAAAAGGAAATGTCATGCATCTTGACATTAGTGAGGCTTTTGACACCGTCTCACATAATAGTCTCACAAGTAAGCTAAGAAAACCTGGTCAAGATTAAACTACAGATAAAAGGTGTGCTAAGCTAGCTGGAAATCTGAATTTTAAGAGTAATTTATCAATGACTTGGTGTCAAAATGGTAGGATTGTACCAGGTGGAAATCACAGAGTTCTGTCCTAAGTCTGGTAAAGTTCCGTATTTTTATGAATGATTAAGAAGAAGGGATAATAATGTGTTTATTGCATTTACACATAAAATCAAGCTCAGGCAGACAGACTGTAAACATCCTGAATGTTAGAACAGGAATCAGAAAAATTGTGGCAAATTAGAGACATGGTGAAGAAAAATAAGGCCAAGATCAACAGGAAAAAATGAAATGTATTCGTGTAGGTGAAGAACAACAATTGGTTCAAACATGGGACAAAGAACTGTTATAGAGACAAAGTGATTTGGGAGTCACAAACTGAACATAAATCAACAATGTTACACTGTTTCTGAAAAGACAAATATGACCCTGGAGTGTACAAGTAAAAATGTCACCTATAAGTCCTCTGAAACATCCTCCTGCCCTGCTCAGCCCTGCAAGGCTGTATTCAGCTTCAGGAAGGACTGACTGGGCAGCAAGAATGCAATGTGGAGAAAAGTGTGACCCAGGAGGAAAGAACCAGGATTGCTTTGGAATAGGGCAAGTCTGAGAGCAGACATGAAAACATTCTTGAAGGGCTTGAGAGACAAAAGGAATAAACTCTTCTTATATGCTGAGGCCACAATGAAACACATAGATTTTAATTGTGGCAAGAAATCCAACATTAAAAATTAATTTGACAGACATTTGCCAGAAGTACTTTAGGTAGAGGTGATCCTAACACTGAATAGACAGATAGCCTAAAAGGTTTCAAAATGTTCCTTTTATCCATCTTTTCATTCCATGACACACTGTGGATTTCAGGGACATAGGTCACGGATGATTAACCAAAGTTCACAGGGGGCATCTAAAATCAAGCAGAAAATTGAAGGCTGACCTTAACAACACCAGTTCAAGAGTCTTTACCTCAGAATATCTTTCCTCTCACTTCCTCTGCCTCAATAAATAGATTGTACACATAACGTATGCAATAAATGGCACATTAAATTTTTTTTCATATAGCAAAGAAAAGAACATCCTGGTTATTTTTTTCATCTCTAGTTTTGCTGCCTCTCTTATGATGAGATGAATAAAAAGAAGGTGATACCAAAGCACAGTTGGCTGGTGGAAAATACATTGCAGATACACAAATATGCCATTAGACTTCTGCATAATTGGATACTAGCTGATTAAAGGTCACCAACAAAAAGCCTTCCGACACAGCCCCGAAAAACACTCAGCTCCTTCATATAGCACATGTCAGTACAGAACAGAGAAATTACACATCCAGTTTATTATATCACATTTACAATTTAGGATGGATTATTAGTGACAATATTTCTTTTACAGAAATAGCAGATGCCAACTTTTTTGTTAGAAATGTTGTGAATAATAATTAATAGCCTCCTTTGCTGTGTTAATAATACACTCATAGCCAGTAAATATTGGCTAAATAATTAAGTGAAGGGTTTTTTTTTCTTTCCAATCCCCAAGCAATTTGCTTAATTTGATAAATTTTAATTGGAACAGTGAAGACTTGGTTAATATTTAAAAAACAAACAGTTAATCATGTTCTTTTGCACTGCCTGGGTGTATCAGCTCCATCAGAAGCACCATGCTGTTCTAGAGGGACAGACAAACCAGAACTGAGGCACCAGAGATATCAAATGCTATCCTTGAAAAATGGACTTTTAAAAATCATGTAGGTGCTTTCCTCTTTCTGGAATGAATTGGGACCTAAAATACTCTCAAATCCCAGCCCATTCCTTGAGTGTATTCTTGGCACGTATATTCTCTGAAAGTTGTGGGAATTGAATATCCAACTGTTTAGATGCCTTTGTCAGTTCCACTGGGTATTAAAATATCTTTAATAACTGCTGATTATGCCACAAGTGGATAAAGGAAATCAGACAGAGAATGCCATACATATACATAATATCCTTACATGCTTCCTGCACAGTTTAGTATTGTCCTACACTTTTAATCTAAAGTAGTTCAGTTTTAATCTGAAATAGGAGTTATCAGTAGCACACATAAATCATTTTCTACAAACAATGGTGGCAGGGAAAGGTGTTTTCAGTCCTCTGCTGGTCTGTCAAAATATTTGTAGAAGTAATTCACACTTGCAGTAACCAAACCTATGAACATTTTGCAATTCACTTCAAATAAAATCTCTGTAAGTGAAAGGCCGATTTCTACCCTCATTTAATTTTTTGTCATCATCAGGGTGATTGCAGGCAGTAGGTTTTTTATTATGGAAGGGACAGTAAGACTAAACCTAGTTCGTTATTATGAACTCCATGGTTTTTAACGATTACCTGAGCTTTGAACACTTCATTCCCATTAAAGGTACGAAAAACTGGCTGTTTAAAACCCTTGATGACTTTGAAATTTCTAGCCAGCTCGTCTGAATTCTGCTGAGGGACTGACTCCGTGTATGTTCATGCAAATCCTATTAAAGTCGGTGAAAGTCACAAGCATGTCTCTGGGGCAGAGTGGGACCCCCTGCTATCTAGTCAGTGCAAATTAACAGCTGGGAGTGGAAGGAATGTAAAAAAGCAAAATCTCTTCACAGGGGCACATTGATATGCAAGGGATTTGCTTGTCAGGGCGAGATGTGTGATACGAAGTGAATGTTTATTGCACGCTGCAGGGAGCATCCAATAGTAGCCAAAAAGACATATCTACAGTAGATCTGGATCGGAAGCTGCCTAAAAGCCAAGGCAGAGTGAAAAGCTTCCTGATACAGAATACCTTTGTGATCCTACTTATTCCTTGTTAGAGGAAAAGACAATTGCTAGAATTTGCAAAGTGAGGGAAGTGGGAATCTTGATATTTTGTAACAACTATTTTGCAGTAATTTAAAGCATGCTTATCTATAGGTGTGGCTGGATGCACAAAACTCCATAAATTCCAGCAATGTTCCCACAGGAATACAGTGAGAGGGGATAAAATTTTCAGAAGAAGTGATGTGGACTTTCGTCTGATAAGTCGGGTAAACTGCCGTGGCCCCTGGCCACAAACACCCGCTTGGCTGATACAGACATTCCCCTCCTCCTACTGAAGGACTAAAATTCTTCTGTTCACCTGATTCCTAAAAGAACATATTAAGGGTTTTTTATCTGTATTGTGTTTAGGGTGGCCTACTAGAGTCTTTCTTCTAGAAATATGGAGCAGGACACTATTTTCTCTTCCAACAAGAACCACAGGCATCTAACCAAGCCCTGTTTTCTTCCACTCTGCTGCTGATCTCCATTCATGTGTGGTACCAAAGCAAAGCTGCTGCTTGCTGCTGCTAATGCTACTGAACCTCCCACCCTCTGAGGGGGACCAGTCCAAGGGCACCAGGTGTTTGCTCAGGGATGGAGAAGACACCAAGTATGGATTACCTAAGAATTCTTTTCTCTGTCACATTTCCTTTCTTCAGACCAAGCAACCATCCAGATGACCAACACTGCTCCAACAGCTCATTCTGGAATCAGCTATAGTACCTGGTTGGAATTCAAATAGTTTGAGTCATTAAGTTGGTTGCATGTATTGGTAAGTTACACACGTTACTGCACAAATCATGTCTGCAATACTAACACAAATGATAATTTGAATGATCCCCTGCAGATCAAGAGTTACATTCCACAAGAAATTTGCAAATTACACTTGCTAATGGCCATATCAGGGAATTTTGCACTCTGTTCATGAACCATTTGTGAACAGAAAATGGGGAGCTTCATCAAACAAATCACTCATTTTGAGTTACTTGCCATGCTCTTGCTAAATCCAGTACTAAATCCAAAAGCAACACCCACACACCTCCCAGCTGGCCCAAACAGACAACACAAATCAAAGGCAATGGGAAAAGTGCAAACAAACACAACTGAGAGAAAATAGATTGTCACATGCAGCAGAGGTGATGGACATAGAAGCTGAGGATTTCTGTAGAATTATGCCATAGGATGAGGTTGACTGTCATGTCCTGCTATGCTGCAAGACCTCAGGTTCCAACTGACAGGTGGGAATGGCTCCACACTGTCCAGCAGCAGAGGTGACACAGCCAGCTGTTCCCACTGCCCAGACAGCTGGGACATTGCAGCTGATTATCAATCAGCGAGTGAACCCCCAGTTTCTAACGCAGCATTTTGAAGTGAGGTGTCACACTTTGTTTCAGGACTGCCTCCATGCAGCAGCCCAGCCATGAGGAGCTGGTGCTGCTGAGCGCTGGGGCCTCACTGGGCATCTGGTTTGCCAGCTCTAGTTAGAACTCACAGTGCTCTGACGCAGAAAAACTTCAGAGGATCCAAGTCTATGGCCTTAAAGAACGAGGTGTGCATCATCCCGTATTCCAGACAGTATCAAATGAAGGCAAACCTTAATTACAAACCAATTAGAAAATTCATAAGGTCATTAAAAATGTCTGCAAAACAATTCAGAAATAAATGCATGGGCAGATGTGAAGTGCTATGTGTGTGCAGCCCAGAAGCGGATGCCTTGTGCCTGTCAGCCCTGCAGCCTCTTGAGTTCTTCGGAGTCCTGTTGGCTGAAGTCTGGCTCTTCTGGTGCAATTATCTGCTAACACTAACAGGAATTAAAGCAAATAGCTACCCAAATGCCACTAAGGATCAGGACATACAGGCTGTGGTTTGCTCACTACTCCAGTAAGAAAACCAGAGGATCTGTTTCTTCTTAATGATCTGTCTTTCTCTTCTTTCAGACTGAAAATTCAAATTTTTCCACCAAATGTTGGGGTTATACCAGTATATATTATCAACTCAGATTTAATCCTAATTATTTCTTTTCCACTGAACATCTGCATTTGGGCTTCTTTCCTCCAGTAATGCTGGCAGTAATGCTGGCTAATGTGTCTCTGTAGTCTACCTCAGTTTAGATGTGTGTTTGCAAAGGTGGAAAGAGGTGATAGAAACCTTTAGCACCAGCAGGACTTTTTCCCCTGACCTCAGTAGCAGGTTTGGCTTGGAAAGCAGAACCTGCCAGAAGATGCTGACCAATGGCACCATTTTTTTTTTCTACTTTCCTTTGGCACTAAGTTCAAAATGAAACTTAGCAAGAAATTGCAGCTGTGTCCCTTGAGCCCTGTGACTCAGCACCAGCACGACAGTTCTACATGTGAGGAAATGTGCAGCGCAAAAAATACCTTCTAGGAAGCTTCTGCCTAATGCTGGGAAGCACTGATGCACTCTGGCTCCAGGGAGAGGTAAAAGGTTGATTGCCACCCACTCAATAACCATTTCCTTCTGCGTGATCGATGGAGCGTCATCAGAGCCCTGTCTGGTGACAGGTGCCTGTTAGCTATCGGAGCCAGAGGATGGGAATGGCTCTGTGATAGATGCTCATGGAGAGGGAAGCAGTAAAAGGAATGAAATAGACCTCCTGCTGAACAGGGGAGCAGGCAGTAGAATAAAGGAAGGGACATTGATTGAATTGGAACATTACTTTATACTTGGAGCCCTGACTGCTGCACTCTCATCTCGCTGTGTAAAGTTTCTGCCAGTGCATGCTTGGTGACATCTTGACACACTGATTTTAGCATTGCTCACTCTGTAATCCCCAGGGGAAGATATCTGAGCCCTGAACAGTGTTTTTGAGTAATATCTTCCAACTAAACCCATTTTCCACTTCCCTCCCTGCCAAGGTGACTGAGTTTCTGATCTCACAAGCAAAAGCTTTACAGGAAAGGTGAGTGGAAAGAGGAATGAAGGCCTGTGCTGCTCCTTTGGGGCAGCAGCTGGCACAGCTCAGCTTGTGCAGTTTGCAGGCAGCATTAGCTAACATCAGGCTGAAGCCTTCCCATGTAGGCAGAGTGGGAGCACGGCAGGGAGCCAGGCTTTCCTCAGACACAGAGCCTGCCTTTGTCTTGCTCTGGGGACTGCACAGTGAGACAATATTCTCACAGGGCTGTAAGCTAAAGCCCAGTTGCTCTTAGATCGATGAGGGAGACTGGGGCAACCCTAATGGGATGGAGTTATTGGAGGCAGGGGAAGGGGCTGGGTGTGGGATGTGCCTGTCCCCACCTCTGGCTGCCACCCATAGCAGGCAGTGAGGAAACCTCTCCTCTTGTCCTGAGTGAAGGACCTGCCTCTCCTCCCATCACAGAAAAATTAGGAGATGAGAGAGCTCCCAAAGGAAGAATATTCAGGTGCTTATAAGAATGTCTTTCCCTGCATCAACGAAGATGTTTTCTTATAGTACCTCTTTAAATACCATAGAGTGATAGAATGGTTTGGGGTCAAAAGGACCTAAAAGACCATCTATTTCCAACCCCTCCACTGTGAGCAGGGACAGCACAGTATCCCCCATCCCAGTGTGAGGTGCTGTGACACAAACCTACGTGTCCCCAAACACATGAGCCAGGCTGACTGCAGGAGCAGTGTTCTCACACACAGCCCTGCATGTACGTGGACACGGGGTGGCTGAAGAAGTTAATGAGCTTCAAAGCAAGCGGCACAGTAATCAGAGGTTCACATCAGGACGAGGAAAGAACAGCGGGGCCTTGCATGCACAAATAAATGACCTTTGAGTCCTCTGTTCCCGGTGCATTCAGACACAGACCAGACTCTGTTCCCAACACCTCGGTGCAGGCACGTTTCCCTGGAAGAACAGCCAGTGTGATGGTACCTGGGCCCCTCCAGCATCAAAGCCAACCAACTTCCAGCTCCTTCCAGGGCAGTGGGTGCCATTTTATGGCTCATCTCTTATTATGTTAGCCCTTTTCCAAAGTGTGAAGAGCTGGGTTTTGGTGCTTATCCGTAGCAAGTCCACAGGGGGAGGAAACACTGGGGAATGGTTTGATTTTGCACATACTTCCTCAAGCCATCAGACAGCAGAAACAAATAGGAAAGATGAAACCACCTGAATTTCAGTTGAATAGGACCCCACCATGAGGAACCTGAGGGAATAAGGAAGGATACTCTTCCAGGAGCATGCAAAAAATCTGAAACAACCAAATAAAATAAACAATCCCTCCATCTGTAAATGTTTGGGAAAATTACGTCCAAACTAAGGCACAAATTTCCTCCATGAAAAAATATGATAAAATACTTCCACAGATCAATCCTTATCACACACGTATCCAGGGGTACTGTGATGGTACAGACTAATGTACATGTAAAACACAATAAATCTATGCCTTATTGCACTCATAATTTGAATTTTTCACATGAACTGCTCAAATATTTTTGTACATCTGCTAAACTGCTTTGGGCGTAACATGAGAGCACACTATGTCTAATAACTTAAGGAAAACTTTGAAGCTTCATCTTCCAGATTTTTACTCAAGGAAGTATTAGTCATTAAACTTGGGCATTTTTTACCTTTTCCAGAGAAGTGGAAGGTTACAATATTTCCCATTTTAATCATTCCAAAAGGAAAAAAAAATCCAAACCTCTCTGAAAAACTAGTTTGCATTAATCACAAAAAACTTTATTTAAACTGAAATTTTTTTGGCATTAGCTCCCTCCTTTCAGAGTCCTTTTCAGGGTTAATTTCTAAACTGAAACACCACATTCAACTGAAAAGTCAAAATGTTTGCAATAGATAACTCCTAGAAAGAAATGTTGCAATATTTAAAGGAAATTCTTTCTGCTTGATTCCATAAATTTGACTCAAGTTGTTAAACTGTTTTATTTTGACTAAATTTTCTCCTGTTTCCATGAAGGAAAATTATTCATGGACATTTACTAATGACCTTCTTTCATAACTGGAAAACTTAGCAGTATATGGAAGTAAAAGAATGGGCCCAACCCCAACAAACTGAATAACTGGATGTCTTGTCTAACTCTGCAGTGATTCAGGATCTTATCAAAAGGGATTTCCAAGCAGCGTTTGCATCAATTATCTCCCCTGCCAGTGCAGAATCCTTCCAGTGAGGAATATATACAAATACATTTTAATTATACATACCTATATACTTGTAGGTGCATTTTAATGAGATTTTGAAAAATTCCTTTGCTTCCTTCAAAATGCATTTGAAAGAAAACTATATTTTGATTATTCATGTAATATGTATTCCCACAGGCTTATAAAATATATCTAAACCATGCACTTCATGGGTCATAGTGAATGTTTTACTGCATGTTTTAAACTGAATTTGCTGTGAGCAGATAGTTTTGAAGATTGTTTTTTAATTTGTTATTGACACCTTTGGAAAATTTGTTATTGATCCCTTTGGAAAATTCAGAAAATATTGAGCTATTAAGGGAGTATCAGAAAGTTTCATAGTAACTGCATAACAAGGTTTTTTTGGTTTTGTTTTGGAGGTTTTTTTGTGCTACTTAAAAGGCTTTCTTCAAAAGCCTGGGACATTGCCTGGCTGAACTGAGAGAATATTTTCCTGACCTTCACACATTGTCAGCCAAACCTGGGACTGGAGGATTGTAAAGGACACAGAGCTTCAGTGAGGAGATTTGGGACAACCACCAGCCCTATTGTGGGAGCCCTGGGCCAGCCTGGACACAGCAAACCAAGACAAGGAGCCAACAGCCCAGAGACTGTCTTGTTTCTGTCTAATACAGAGAGCTGAGGCAAGGAGAAAGGCAGGGAGGGGAAAAGAGAAAAAAAAGTTAGAAATATTTATTTGAAGTTACACTATCATTCTTCTCTATGCACAAAATCCACTAAAATTCCAGAAGACAAAGGAAAATATATTATTTCTGCAGAAAAACCTTAAGCCCAGGGGCGGGATTATTAGCTGGTATAAATGTCCACATCGACTTTGCTGGAGCCCAGGTGATTTATTTCAGGGTCCTGCTCCTCACTGGGCACACAGAGACCACAACCCAGGACTGTACCTGCACCCTCCACCCACCCAGCCTGTCTTCCATCATGTCACAAAAGCCCCATAAAAACTGGGTTTTGCAAACACCACCACCCTGGGCCAGTCACAGGCAGGAGATAGGGCACTCCTTTCCCCTAGGGTCATGGCCTTTGAGATCCTGCCTCTCACTTCTAAAAAGTCATAAAATGAAGACATTCACTGAAGTATCCCAGGCCCTGCCTGGGGAGGAAGATTCAGAGCCTGCTTGGTGGGGCTGCCTGCCTCTGGGATGCATCCACCCCCCAAAATTAGCTCTTGGAAACAGCTTAGGCTTACTAACAACCTGTGCTTAAAGGAGTTTGCCAGAGGAGGGCAATGGGAAAGTGCACAGCCCTGGAAAAACTCATCCCATGTGGTTCTGGTGATCCCTTTGCAAGAAAGCTGAACTCACAGGGAAACAGGAGCAGAGGAAGCTACAGAACTGACTAGAGACACAGAGAGCCCATTTAATGAGAGGAGACAAGGTGTACAAGTTTAGTTTAGCTTCAACGGACAGAGGCTGACACAGAATGTGTTTGCTGTATCTAAATATCCCACACTGATAAACTCCATGGAAAAATTATTCAAGCAAAGGGATGATTGTTGCCTCAATAAAAGAAGCAAGCTGTCTGTGAATACCCTTAAGGGAGAACAGGGATTCTCTAACCATCAAATTTTTGAAAACATTAGAAATGCTGTGAGATTTTTCCTAGCAAATTGTGGAAATTTGTGATTTGAGCAGAGGGACTGCACTCAGTGACTTTCCCACCCCTTCTAGCCCTACATGATATGAAAACCAAACTGAATTTTGCCGCAGATTTAATTTGGCTCACTCTGAAATGTTAATCCTATGAACATGCACATGTGGCCTAATCAATTTTGAGTCTTTAAATGATTTACCACAATTTTTCAGACCAGATATGGACTTTATACTAAATGAATGTGTAAATTGTATCTTCAGGAGCAGGACTGCAGACCTGGGTACACACATCTCTGTGCTTGGAATAAACTGTGGTGGCCGCAGATACAGTTTATTAATCAATTATCTCTGTTTATTGGAGAGCAGGATCTTCCTGCAGCTGCTACACCAAATGACATGCAATGACAATTATGTAAACTTCCATGGAACTCCACAAAAGCTATCAGCAGTTTCCTGGCTGTAATTTTTGAGCTGATCTAATCTGACATATGGTGATTCCATAAGTCATTTGATAGTGTAGAGAGCTTAGTAAACCCCTCTCCAAACAGCCATAAAAAGTAGCCCTGCAGTTTTTGCTCCTTTTGGAAACCCAGAAGCATGTTGCTGAAAGAGTTGAACACGAGGAAGGATGAGATCTTATAGCAGATCTTGACCTTGGGTGCATCAAACCTTTTTAAAACAAAAATACATTTTCAGGTAAACAGCCTACTTTTATAAAAGGAATCAGCCTTCTGCAGAAGACCATGACCCTTCATCAGAAAGTGCAAAATCTAATAGACAAAAGTTTCCATTGTAACACAGGAATTTTGTCAACAGTACACTTGCTAAAAAAGCTCCGTTTTCAGCCATTGAAGATCAAAACATTTCAGTTGACTTTTCAGTGAAAAAGTGACACTAGTGAACCTTCTGCAAATGTTAGAAATTTATTCTTCAGATAAATTTCATCCAGACATCTTCCAGGGCCACCTTTTTATTTCTATCTTAACTGGACTTCCGTTTCTTGCTTTCTCTTATGTCATTTAATCCTCTGAGAACTGTTTACTCCCATAAATCAGCCATCTATACATGTAAACCCCCTAACTTTTACACTTCAGAATAGGATTGAATATCCAGACCTGTTTCTTAAACATCCTAGAAACACAAACCAAGAGAAAACCTGCCCCAGAATATCAGTTCTACAGCTGATACCTACAGAATGAAACTGAGATTAGCCTAAAAATTTTATATTTGCTAATGCTGAACTGCATATCTTGCTTATTAGTAATGCCACATCTAAGTTTAGTGGAAAGAAAATGCTTTTAGAAATATAAAGTACACAGAAATGTTGTGTCACAGTGCTGGAGCAGCTGCTGGACAGAACTGAACTCATCCTGCTTCACATCTTAATAACTCCCCACGTTTAGATGAAATTGCTTGCACCCACAAAGGCAATGTTACTTAAATTTTCTCTTATTGACCCCACCTGGAGCTATAAGGGAAGGTGCTGGGATGTGAAGGGATTTGGTGAGACCAGCAGCTGTAGCCGCTGACTATGGCCTGTGGCAGTTGGCACATGGTAAAAAGTGAGGTGAAGAAAAGGGTCAAACCAAAGAGCAGAGAAATGGACACTGGAGTGAAGCTGATTTCGTGCCTGCAGCTGAAGCAGAAGCAGAGAATATCAAATGTCAGAAGGAAGCTTATCCTCTAAAGCTTTTCAGCCCCATTTTGCACAACAAAGAGATCTGGCCAGTTCAGATAAGGGCTGGATGAACATCCCAACTTTCAGTTGCTTATTTATCTGAGGCACTCCACCCTTCACTAGGCAGCTCCTTTCCTAGAATGATTCAAGTCCCTTGATTAAAACGTTGTGGCACATTACTGGAACACCACTCAGTGCACTGTGCTTTGTCTGTCCCACCCCCAGAGAACCATCACAAAACCTGGTTCTGTCCTCCCAAGTTAGCAAAACTCCCAACAAACTCAGTGGCACCAGGACTAGGCCTGGGTAAATATTTTCTATCCATACACAGGTTGTCTTATCCAGTCATTCTCAACACGGGAGGATATTCACACATACATACACACCTTTCTTAAATCAAGTTTTTGTTTGCCCATCTGTGCTAACACCTTGCATGGAAGAGACTTTTTATTCCAGAACAACAATTGATCACAATAATTGAGAAGAGTGTGTATCCATAGGCCCTGTGACAAAGGACAACCTTGTCAAGGCATAGATTTTCACTTCCCTTTGAAATGCCTCAGTCAAGTTCTTGATTCTCTCCATCTGTGTGTTCAACCAGTTTTAATTTGCTGATTTAGAAGACCCTGCTTGATCAAAGAGCAAATCCCTGTATAGCCAATGTGAATCTCTAAAGGGTGAACTCATTCTTCTTAGCTATCTTCTACCAATCCATTGGAAGTGCTTCCTAGACTTCCCTCTATCATCCAAGTGTAAAATCTTTCCTTCTCACTAGCCTTGCAGAGACTTTCCAAAAAACAACCCTGACTTAGTGACATGTTATTAATCCATCATCTCCACCAGAGATGAAGCTGCTCTCAGGAGGGCCAAGCTGCCAAACTGTTGCTCAAGTCTCAGTACACTAATATTGCTGTTCTGTACATGGCTAAAACTACAGAGAGGGCACAAGTTCAAATCCATATCCAAATGTGGTTGTGTTTTGTCTATTGAACTACAAATTATTATCCTTAGGTGAAAAATTCTTCCCAGATTTACCCTATCATCTGTCACCCTGAAGGTGGCACAGCCTTACTATCTCACCTTTTTTTCTCATCTGGTATCTGGTTCCTGCCAGGTCCCAACACAGTTAAAGATCTCTCATTTACCTTCACTTCTAAGTGAATAAGTTAATAGTTTTTTACCACATTTTCACATCTTTGGATATTTCACCTTAATATACCATTCTAGTGTCTATTTCTATGTCTTTCACTTGGCTGTTATTCAACCAATTTAGCTTGAATAATCATTTAGTCTGATTTTTCCATATGCAAATCAATTTGTTGTATTGCTTGTTTGTAAGATGCTACACATTATTAAGTTTCATTCTATGGCATCAACACAGTTAAGCTTCTCACCTAGCTTGTCTCCCTCACAATTCCAATTTATCTCCTAATGAACTAAGAATTAACCAGCTAGATAAGGGTCATTAGAAATATGCATTCATTTTTAGCAAGACCAAATTGCACAGCTGAAATAGAGCACATCATTTTGTACATTGCAGTAGAAAACGACAAGATTTCAGGAATTTCAGACATTAACCGGCATTTTTCTAAGACTGATAATTATCACAGCATGCAACATACAGAATTCCCCTAGACATTGCCTGCAGATAATCTACCACTGTGGATCTTTGCACAACCTTAAGACCTGACCTGAATATGGTTCCCTGTTTTCTCTACACTCACATAGACAAACTTGTCATTTCAGCAGTTTGCAACTGGTCAATTAATAGGTCACTCAGACTGTGATGTAGTCAAATATTAACATGAGATCAGAGTAAGTTACCTCCTCCTGTCGCAGCAAAACCTTTGTAGCAGTGACTTAAATGGGTGAAAAAAATATTAACCAGCTCTGCTGGGATCTCCATGAGTGAACATCCCACTCTCAAATGGTAAAACTTCACTCACCCTCTGAAATATCATAGCATCAATCTGTCACATATTAGGGATTTCCCCTTCATGCTATTAACATACCTCAGACTCAGAAAAATACCAGTATTTAACAGGCTTGTTGAGGAAAGAGAAACGGCATACTCAGTGCTTGTCTATATATGGAATTATTTCTGTACCATTGAGAACAATCCTTTTCTTGAACCTGTATTCATTTTAAGCTTATTTTGCACAGAGAAGCAGAACTGCAAATCTAGTGTGTACCCCTGATTCTTTCTCTCAAGAGAATGGACTTTGAGAAGAGTTGCTCAGGTGTTTTCCCCTCAAGCCAGACTGATTTAAGCTCCAACTTTGTCAGTTTTCAGAAAGCCAAACTTCTCCGAGTATGGATCTTGCCCAGTGGAAAAAAAAAAAAAAAGAGAAAAAAAATTAGAAGCTGTAGCTCATGGTTTGTACTGCAAAACTGGTGCCAATGATTTCGTGGCAGATAGTGACACATCTGAGTCAGATCTAAAGAAATGTGGCTAGATCATGTCAGAAGGGTTTAGAACCACCAGAAGTGCTTTTAGATTAATCACAAAAGCAAAGTTCAATCCTTGCCTCTGCAGGTACATTAAAGCTAGTCCCTCTGTGTGCTCTTTGTTGGTTACTAACTCTAATGCCCTTCATAAATCTCAGCCTGGTAAAAAATGCCAGATTCCCCAATAGACATTGGCAGGATAAAGCCATTTTTTGTTTCCTAGGAACCTGCAGTCCAGCTGTTCTCTGCTTTTTGCAGGCCATCTTTTCAGCAAGGAAAGAGATTTATTTTTCTTATAGAGTAAAATTTTCCCCAAAAAATTTCTCGAGTTTGTCATCTCTCTTTATCACTTGTTTCTTGTGGAAAAACTTAACATATCACTCGCTGGAAAAAAACCCACCAACTTTCTTGTTCATGAAAGTTCAGTATCTAAAAGTCTATGAATCATTTTAATGAAAAAAAAAAAAAAAAAGGTATCTTCCAAAAAAGCCACCAGGAAAAAAAAAAAAAAAAACTTTTGTCTG